>MDKH01019053.1:0-41088 GCA_005239495.1 Nicotiana undulata | reverse complement strand
AATCAATTACCCGGAGTCTAAGGATCGAAGTTATGTAATTTATACAAGGATTCATGGCCTAATCATGGAAAATCCCAAAATCCTCAAGAACCATAAAATTACTACCTAATTATATGATTTTTAGATGATTTAGTAGTGAATTTAACTAGGAATTAGTGTTTGAAACTAGTAAAACTATGGAATTTACTTACCTCAACAACAGTAGTGGAAGGTCTTTTGAGAAGCTCTCTAAAATCTTGAAGAGGAAGATGAAAATGGAGGAATAAGGCTAAGTCCCGTATTTTATAACATTGCCCAGTGATTTCTTCACTGCGATCGCGACAAGGGGCCTGCGATCGCGAAGGCCAACTGGCCGGACCTCTGCTATCGCGGCAGGGTCCTGCGATCGCGAAGAACAATTGGCAAGACCTCTGCGATCGCGAAGAACAAACTCACCCGGCACAGACGCGACTCAATGCGATCGCAAGAAACGGGCTGCGATCGCGAAGGTGTGGAACCCAGACCTCTGCGATCGCGGAGAGGAGGATGCGATCGCGGTGAACAATCACTAGCCCAGCAAAATCCTTCTCTGCGATCGCAACCCACCTTCTGCGATCGCAGAGAAGGAAACCAGATATCCGATTTTCTGATTTTTCCAACTTAGCTCCCGGGGGTCTAAAACACCCCCGAGCCCCTCGGGACCCCGTCAAAAAGCACCGGCAAGTCTGTATTCATGATACAGACTCGCCCGAACTTCCGGAACATGAAAAACAACAACGGAACTCGAAATCGAACCCCAAAACCACATAAATCAAACTTAAGAACTTTGAAATTCTAGAATTCACTTCAATGCGCCGAACCGGCCTAAACTACTCGGAATGACTTCAAATTTTGCAGACAAGTTATAAATTACACCACAGAACTACTCCCGATCTCGGAATTTCATTCGGACCTCGGGAACATAAAATCACCTTTCAAGCCAAATTTCAAATTCTTTTACCTCAAAGCTTCATTAACTCCAATTTTCCTCATTTGGATCCGAAACCAATCAAATCAAGTCCGTTTTACACCAAATTTCACAGATAGGACAAATAACATATAATAAACATGTTCCGGGATTCGAAACCGTAATACGGGCCCGGTAACACGACTTTCACATAATTACTCATTTTCAAAATCCTTTATTATTCTTAGAAACAATTTTCTTTAAAAATTCATTTCTCGGGCGGAATTCAATTCCGGGCATACGCCCAAGTCCCATATTTTCCTACGGACCCTCCGGGACCGTCACATTACGGGTCCGGGTCCGTTTAACAAAAATGCTGGCCAAAGTCAACTTTATTTATTTAATTATTAAAAATTCCATTTTTCATCCAATTTTCAATATAAAGACTTCTCGGCGACACGCCCCGGATGCACACGCATATCGAGGTGAGATCAACGGAGACTTTCGGAGCCTAGGAACACAAATATAGCTAAAATTACTTAGGATGACCGTTTGGGTCATCACATGCTTACCACAGGTCGACGAGTCTATGTGACTAAGTTTGGAGACATTAGAAGGCGGATCATAAAGGAGAGTCATGACACAATGTGGGCTGGTCATCCAGGCCAACATCGCACTAGGTCCTTGGTTGAGTCAGTCTACTATTGGCCACGCATGCAAGATGACATAAAATGTTATGTGCAGACATGTCTTGTCTGTCAACAAGACAAGGTTGAGCAACAAAAACCCAGAGGACTTTTGGAGCCACTACCAGTTGCAGAACGTCTATGGGAGAGCGTGACTATGGACTTTATCACTTGCCTACCGAAGTCCGATGGTTATGGTACTATTATGGTGGTGGTGGATAGATTTTCCAAATATGCCATCTTCATTCTCGCCTCACCAGGTTGCACTGCCAAGGAAGCCGCAAAACTATTCTTTAAGAATGTGGTGAAGTATTGGGGCTTACCAAGGCATATTATCAGTGATCGAGACCCCCATTTTACTGGAAACCTTTGGAGAGAGTTATTAGACATACTTGGCACGAAACTACACTTTTCCACTAGTTTCCACCCATAGACAGATAGACAAACGGAACGGGTCAATGCCTTACTAGAATGATACTTGAGGCATTATGTGAGCGCGCATCAGAAAGATTGGTCAAGGCTCCTAGACATCGCCCAATTCTCGTATAACTTGCAGCGGAGCGAGTCCACGCGGCGGACACCATTTGAGCTAGCCACAGGCCAACAACCACAGACTCCCATTCTTTACCAGCTGCATTCGAGGGAAAGAGTTTGGGGGCTTATCATATGGCCAAAGGATGGGAGGAGTAGCTTGACATTGCTAAGTCCTATCTGGATAAGGCCGCTAAAAAGATGAAGAAGTTTGCGGACCGTAAGCGGCGTCCCACAGACTATAAAGTTGGGGAGATGGTCATGGTGAAGTTTAACCCAAGACAGTTCAAGGCACTACGGGGCATGCATCAGAATTTGATTCGCAAGTATGAGGGGTCATTTAAGATCGTCGCCAAGGTAGGTAAGATCTCATACAAGCTTGACATGCCATCGCATCTTAAGATCTACCCTGTCTTCCATGCCAGCATGCTTAAGCCATATCATGAAGATAAGGATGATCCGAGTAGGGGCCAATCAAGTCGAGCACCTATGACTATCACCTCCTCGCATGATAGGGAGATTGAGGCTATCATAGATTACCAGGCCAGGCGAAAACAAGGGCAAAAAGCCACCGCTATGTTCCTCGTCCATTGGAAAGGGCAATCACCGGAGGAGGCCACGTGAGAACGATATGAAGACTTGTGGCAATTCAAAGATAAGATCCGAGGGTTTATGCAGCAACATTGCGTCGCGGTCGTCGCAATATTAGGTGGGGGAGAGTGTGATGACTCGCCACATCATCATACAACATAGGCGCCATTTTGGCATATATTAATGCCATGTGGAAGCTTACATAAGAGGAAAGCTAGTATTTGTGAGAAGATTCTAGAGAAGTATGAACATTTCCTTTAGAAAACCCTAGATACTTATGGAATTGCTAGGGAAGTCCTTAGAATCTATTAGGCTTGTAGAAAATTCTAGATGGTGTCCTTATTTGTAAATATTAGGGACTTGTGTAACAATTCATATTTACACTTTAGCCCCTAGGAGACTAGTATATAAATGGGGCCATCCATTTGTAATTCATCAGGCAAACAATTCAAGCTCTCTCAAATACAAAGCTTCCTTTAACAATTCTCTTGTGTTATTTCTACCATTCTCTTAGCGATCTTGAGTGTAGTAAGGCTTACTTGACATAACAAGAACGTGAGCAAGTTGTGTAAGATCGTGAGTGAATTGTCAAGTGCCGCACGTGTACTTAGTTAACGACTAAGGACGTGACATCAGGTAATAGGAGATAATTTCCACATTAATTGAGATTTAGGACAACCGAAAACTTTGTTTAAACGCCTAATTCGTCGCTGAAAATCCACACCCGAAAAATCGAACACAAAAGTTACAAAATATAGTTTGTTGTGATCAGTTCCTGGTAAAGAGAGTAACAACAAACAACAGGCCAGGCCAACTTTCGATGATTATTTTTTGTCAATTTTCATTAACTTCTGTGCTTTGAGATAATCCGACCCGTATCTTGGCGAGACAATGCACTCAAGACTTCCTGATGGGTTTTTACAGTCATGGCGTCGCCGGACTCTCTCCTTTTGCCAAGATTAACACATATCTGAGCCTCAATTTCACTCCTCGTCGGGTCCCTTTTCCGGCGAAATAATCGATTTAGTTTGACCTGATTGATCTATTGTCGGAATGGAGTTTATTATGGGCTTTTCAAGTGAGCCCAATTGATTAGGGCACAATATAAAAAGCGGCGATAACAGCAAAAATAGCAAAATACTCCTCATTAGTTTAAGTATGAGGCTGCGCTGAAAGCAGAGAGCTGTGGGGAGTTTCTATGGGTGGTTTTGCTCCTCTTTGTCTTTCTTCGCCGCCGATGATCACTCAAATGCAACAACAACAAAAAAAAGTTCCGATTGCAAAACCACCCTTTCGGTGAAAATACATATTACTCCCTCCGTTTCACGTTTACTTTTGTTCAATGAGGCTATGAAGATTATTTTGTCTTCTGCGGAAGATGAAACAGACATATTGCTATTGAGCTCGAATAAACTGTAACTTGGCGTGGCAGCTCAGATGGGTCTGTGAGATATTGGAGAAAGTTCCCTTTTAGGGTTTTTTTCCCTGTCTCATAAGGCTAACTGATGCTTGCAGCCATGGCGGTTTTTTCAAAGCTTTTTGGTTTCTGTCTGAGAAAAGGCGAATCTGAGCCTACCCCATTACTTTGATTTTTGTTTTTGGTTTCCCTATGCTCCTTGATTATGTAGGCGAAAATCTAAGCTCATCCCTCAATTTAACTTTTAGTTCCACTTCTGAGACTGTAACTCGGAGAATAATTCTTAGCTTGAAGATGGTTGATTTTTCCAAAATGTTAGTGGAATAATTTCTCCGCAAAAATCAATGATGGCCAAAGATCAAATAAGAATACAAAACTACCACAGATCTTCTATTTGTTGTGAATTAATCCTAGTATGGTAACTCAACCTTAACAGCACTGTAATTTTCATTTGCGCCCGATTCAAAGAATCTGAGTGCTATCCAATGTGGCATTGCTAAAAGGAAGTCTTGTTGGTTACAAATCATGTCAAGATCCCATGCTGCAAGGTACTCTTGCATTTTTGCAGACAAGAACTTGCAGGTGATGGGTTTTTGTTCCCATTAAGATGAAGTACCAACTTGAAGCATGGGGCTAGATTCTGACGTGTGTAACAAATATTGTAAAGAAACTACACTTATGTTGATGAAAACTCCAGGAACTGCGTTTGTCTTTACATTCCAAATTTCCGTGAAATCACAATTGATTCTAGCTACAACAGGAACGAAATGGAGAGAGGAGGATTGGAAATCAATAATGTCTGACTGGGATGATCTAATGTTTTTTGAAGAGCTATTTTGCTTGGTCAAGGAGAATTACCAAAGAGCTATGGACTTTTTTATATGAGTCAATAGCATCTGCGCATATTCTCCATTCGCTCCTTTAAGTAATAACCACAACAAAACAACAACATACTCAGTGCGATCCACAAGTGGGGTCTGGGAAGAGATGAAAGGAGATCCCTTTAATTAATGCCTTTCTATAGCTTTTGGCTAAATTCAAGTATCCAAGAACCACAGATAGAAGTCTCTAGCAGGGTAAATAGAGATCCAGCCAAGCACAGCTGCTCTAGTGAGTTATGAGCTGCTGCGCTTGCAATAATTATATGTGAAAACTTCCATTTACTTTTTATTTGTAATTCTGGGCATTGAACAGGTAAATGAAACCCTATGTGTGTTCCTTTTTCTCTTTAATGTGGACCTGTTTGCGATTGTGCATTACGGAATTTGTCGATATCAGAAGGTGTACATATTTATAAAATTGCCACCAACCGCAACCAAATAAAAAATTCTTTGTTTTTTATTCTGGGGATGTAAATGCTAAGGTCTATTTTTGAGTTACTTTGTTGCTAAAGATGAACTTCTTGATACCGTAGGCTATTTTTCTCCTTTAAAAAAAAAATGATCTCTCTGTAATGAATGAAAATGCTGCCTCTTTGATATGGCTGTGCCTAAAAGTGTTCGCTTTTTTACTTGAATTTTAGGATTGTGAGTGCTAACATCTATTTTTGAGTTTCCTTGTTGATAAATATGCTCTTTTGATACTTAATCCTATTCTCCACTCTCCTTTGAACTCTGTAATGAATGGGAATGCTCTTGCTCTGTGATTGGTGTGCCTTAATGTGTTTTTCTTTGTCTAGAATCGTAGGCATCATTATTAAAAGTGTACTTTCTGATACTTTAAGCCCTTATTTTCTGCCTTTGAACTCTGTATAAAGAATCACAATCCTGATTCCTTGATGTGGGTGCGCCTAAATGTGTTTTCTTTTGCCTAGAAACTTAGGCATGTTAATAGTGACGTCTATATTAAGATACTTTGTTGCTGAGATGTTTTATTGGAGTAATCGTTATTGGTAAAGCACATAATTTCGTCATGTTATCTGCATTTTGAACTATAATTTAATATACAACTTTGAAATAATATAATACCACTTGATCAACTTATGCAGGTGCTATCTCCGCACTTCATGTTGTCAGAATACAAGCCAAAAGCTAGAAAGGCGATGCATTTACAAGGGAGTAAGCTCATTTGATAAATTATGCAAATTTTGCTGTTGTATCTTGCTTTATGAATACCCACTAATCTTTGAGATCAATTCCATACTTATTTGTTTTTAGAGTCCTTGTTTCTATTGGTATTTTTCCGCATTTTGTGATTGACGTAAACAAGATGTCATACTTCTTGCTCTTTTCCTTCAATTAATAGTGTATCCCGTGCATGAAGGAATTCATCCTAAATGATGAGTAATTCAAGTAAGCTATGGATTAACATCCAAATGAAGCTTTTTTGTCATAGTTACACTGATAGATGAGATTCCTTTGTATGTGTTATCCTAGGGTTCCTTTTTCTTGATGAATGATCTCATAGTTTGTTATGTTGTAGATAACAGGAGATATAATACTTGATCAAAAAACAAGAGAGATAATACTTATTAAAAAAAGAGATATTACATGAGCACCAAAGGAGGTGGCATAGTTGTCAATGGAGTGAGTGAAAGCCCTAGAGACTATGGTTCAAATCCCAACAGCAACAACAAAAAAAGTTGTTATTTCTTCTTATCTGTCTATGCCTTGGTATGTTAGAGTTAACCAATTCCTGTATTGATGAAAGGCAAGCATGTATCTGGTGGAATTGTCGAGGTGTGCATAATAATGTTCCGGATACAACCATTATAAAAAAGCAATACATGTCTTTTCTATACTGCTTTTTGCTGATCCTTTGATGTTACAGAAGCATTTTACCTCCCAAAATTTTCCAGTAAGTTTTCATGCGCCTCTTGCTAGAGGTTTTCAAAAATCCGGCTAAGCAACATATACATTGCTTTTGCTGTTTTGAAAGGGTGTTAACATTGCCCCTAGACTCTGTTAAATTGAACGATTTTGACCTCCGTTTCTTGTTCCTATTTCTGCCGTTAACAAAGTGGCTCGATTTTGCCCTTATGGGCTAACAATAACAATTAAAGGACAAATTTAGACCATTCGCAAAGTCCATTCTAGCACTACTTAGCAAAGAGGGATAAGTTAGAAAAGGAAAATCACAACTGTTATTATATGTTACTATTGTGTCAAATCAATGGAGGTTTATTCTGTTTGGTGAATGATTTGCAAGGCTTCACATCCTGTAAATTTTGTAATGCATAACTTCTCATCCTTGTCAATTACCTCAAATCTAATTCTGTAGAAATGATACCCAAGGTCAACATATCCACCTTCAATCAACACAGATTGGTTGTACATTTTCTCATTATCCACTATGTTGAATCCCTCGAAATATGGTATTCCTGGTGTACCTGTTTTAATAAAAGTTAAACACGATATGCATCAGATGTTGATCACCAAAAAGAATGAAATAATTTGTTGTAATACTTTAGATGAACATCCTCATGGTCAACTTTGGTCTCTGTGTGGCGTATATAGTATAGTTGAATGTGACATGCACTGTCTTGACTGCTCAATGGAGATTCATTCAAAAAGAAATCTACAGTACCTTTCTATATGGTATGATCTTTCTGTGTCCATGTCTTTGGCTATGTAATATCCAGGTTGCTTTGGCTTATCCACCTTAGTAAGTAGTCATTCTTTGGTGATACTGATGATGATTCTTCAGAGCAAAATGGTGTTAGGAATTGATATGGCAAGAGACGCATATCTTGGTGAGATAAAGCCTATCGTTGAAGGTTACTACCATGTCCATGACGGTGTTGGAACATCATAAAGCCAATTTATGCTCACTTTTAAGCCAAAATAACGTTATAAGTAGGGCATTATTTCATTGCTAGAGTAGGTGCTTGGCTTATATGTATGGAGTAACTTTCTTCAATTCTTGTGCTTTCCCTGCTCATCCTTTACTTTCTCTTGTAAAGTTCCAGCAATTATAATCAATGTGCATCAAATCATATTTAGGTCTCAATTTTTCTCACTTTTTATACGTCTATCTTACAAAGAAAAGCCTTGTAGAACAAACAGTATGTTCTTGTAATGTGTTTTTAGTTTACACTACTGCCACAAAAGACTGTTTGGTGATAGTGTTAGTTTGAGGTTTTGATGAATATTGTTTACCGGATGACAACTCATTTTCCTCCAATAATATTTTTCATTCAAAACATTTTTCAAATTTTTTTTTCAACCTTACTTACCCTATTCCCCATTCCCAGCAACCCCCACCCCAACCCGGCCTCAACCCTCCAACCCCGTTACCTGCCCTCCAACCCACCCAAAATGGAAATATTATTAATAATATTTTTTTTCATGTTATAGATAAAGTATTTTATGAACAAAAAAAATCGGAAAAAGTTTTTCACTTAAGGAAAAATAAGTACCAAAATCATTCATTTTCTAAGAAACCAAATAAAACATTTTCTTCCTACCAAATACACGTACATTAAGCAGTATAGTTTCTTCATCTTTTAGGGATTTTTGATGTGGAAACCTTTAATCTTCATGATGGACGTGCGCTTATTATCCACTAAGTTCAGAACTGAGCGTCATTCCGAACTAACCATCATTTTGACCCTCGGTGATTTCTCAATTATCCATAAAATATAGAGATATTGGCATGTTTTATTGAGAGGATTTTTGGTTAATTAAGAAGATAAAAAAAAAAGTATTGCAAATTTAAATTTAAACAAAAGAGAAACGTTTAAAGGTATTAGAGTTTGACGAAGTAAAGTTAAAAAAATTAGGTCTTTGACAACTGCACGGTAACTAGTTTTTCCAATAACTAACTTATAATCTAGGGATTATAATGTACATTCTTTGGGAAGCTCAAAAGATTTAACAGCATGAATCATATTTGAAGATTTTCCCTGACGATTCGATTAGATCACCAAATACTTTAGTATATAAATGGTGTTCAACTTCAAAATGAAAACAGTACACAAAGCATTGCTTCCTCTCTCCTTTGATATGGCTTCTCTAAATTTATCCAAAAACCAAAAACTTATGCAAAAAAGAGTCAAAAACCACACTGATGATCCTCTTCAAGAATCCGATAAAGACTGGACACCTAATTTAGGGAAGAAAGGCCCTAGTGGGGGTGTAAATAATTTTCAGAGGTTATGGAGCGATGAAGACGAGATAGCTGTCTTGGAAGGCATGCTCGAGTATGCATCCGCCAAAAATATTAGCCCCTCAGTAGATTATAACGCATTCTATATTTTTGTCAAGGACAAATTACAAGTTGAAGTAAGCAAAAATCAGTTGCAAGACAAAGTTCAAAAGCTAAAAAGCAAATATAAGAAAAATGTTACTAAAAGGAGCGCCTTTTCGAAGCCTCACGAAGAGAACCTATTCAAACTCTCACAAAGAATTTGGGATAATGACAACCAAATTGTCAAAGAGAAGGGAGCAATTAAGATTTACGACAAAACCTTTGTTGGCAGTTCAGAAAGATATTCAAGTTTGGTTTTGTACGGAGGAAGTGGTGCGGACCTGGAAGATTGGTTCAGGCAAAACCCTGGGTTGGTTAGCAAGGAGCAGAGACATGAAATGCTGATCAAGTCGCACTCCATGAAAATTGCTAGGGCTGAACAACAACTAGATGAGATAACATTGATGGAGGAACAAGTGAATTTGATGGCTGATGCTGTGAAAGCTTCTCAGGAATGATAGGGCCTACTTGTTTTAATTTTTTTTTCTTTTTCATTTTCTTTTCCTGTTTTTGGGTTTATTTTGTTGTTCTTCTTTTATTTCCCCTTTTGCCTTTGTGTTGTGGAAAAAATTACGTGGATTCTAGTACTAAATTTCAGCTCAGTTGCATAGATAATACAGTTGAAAGTCTTTAAATAGTACAGAATGGGGCAGTATATATAAATAAAATGTGGAACCTATAGAAGTGGGATTAGTAGAAGGATTAGCTTACAAAAGAGGTTTGGCTTGAAAAAGGTAATTTTTGTTATAAAATATATATTATATGGATGTCCACTAATCAAATATAACTCCACTACTTTTCTCCATTATACCCACTACTTCTTATCATTATAGATATAACTCTCACACCTCCATAACCTCCTCCATGATCTTCCCCATGATCTCAATGGTTAATACCACGTTCATGGCACCCTTTGTATTACCTCAATGTCATCATATAAATAGAGGGTTTGGGTATCACATTGTATGCACTTGAAAGAAATAAGAAGCTCTCATCTCTTGCTATCTACATTCTTGTCTATTTTCTTGTTTTATATTATTACTTTGGGCTAAGTTTCTTAACACGTTATCAACACGAATTGCTATATTCTTCTTATATTTTCTATAAGAGATGAAAGTCTTTCATGGGAGCTACAACCTTGAATCAATTTGGTTGAGCCTGTGAAAATCTGGGCATTCGGTTGCCATATTAATGTTGTGTTTGCTTCTATTATACAGGGAGTATCACTTTTCAGTTGCCGTGAATTCCGCAATTAACTTACGTTAATATTTAAGACTTGGTTTAATTTGTGTTACTTAACAATTTAGTTTTATTTGTGCAGATGTATACATATGAAGTACCTGCTTTCGAGTGACAAAACAAGATCATATTACGATGCATTGACATCATCTCCCATATGTACTGTTCCGACAGTTTGCAAGCCAAGATTTATTGAACTGTTAACTATTGAGAAGGTTTCTAATTAATCTTATAAAAATAATAAGAACTAAAATTTATGTTGTGGTCAAAATAAATTTTGTATAACTAAGATAGTTTTATTCACTTTATATTTGATCATGCAGTTGTTTGCGAAAAAGATCAATGTGAACATTCATTAAGTTAGGGAAAAAATAATTGATTGTTAGAAAGTAGTATATCATGAAAGGCTCAAGGGAGAGTCCACTTAGACTTATTATGCCATTGTATAAGGGTAAGACATTAGGTTTCAGTCCTGGTGCACTATGATGATAAGAGTTAGATTTGAGTCCTAACTCATTATGGCCTAACATGCCTTTATATGGGCAAGACTTTGGATTTGAGTCCCAATGCACCATATTGATGATATAATGATGACTAAAGAAAAATAAAGTATTTTTCATGAAAAAGTATGAATCTTGTCCCACTTGATTTGCTCCATTCATGAAGTGAATGTGTAGCTAGATGTGCATAATAAGTCTACATAAAGACAAGTGGTTGACCAATGAACGTGGGCGTGCCAAAGATCAAATAGTAACAGCCATCATTATGGTAATTGTAAAAAGGAGAACAATAAGGGTTCTCAAAATGGTCCTTCAAAGGTGAAGGAATATGTATCAATGTGGTCTGTTAATATGAGACACGTTCACATGATTATAGTCCATTCGTTGAAAATGTGACTTGTGATAAGCATTGTAAATGCATGCTCATTGCTGAAAGTGAATGTGAATATATATATATGTGATTCAAATTATGCATAAGAATATATTTATGCATGTTTGAATATATACCACAACTCACCTCTAAGGAAGGTTTGAGAGAAATAAAGATAATGAATATTACAATGTGGTTACATGAATATGTCATTGGTCGCGTACATGTGATACGCCAAAAATATTATGTCATGCCTTATAAAAAGTTATTAAAGGCAAACTTAAAGCAAAAAATGATTTTGCTTATGATGACTTCGACCATGACAATTATTATGATATGATTTTCTCCATGAAGAAGATATTCACCATATGGATGGTGTGACAAAAGATCTTGTAGTACAAAATCAACTAAGAGCTCCAGAAGAGCGAATTTGTTACTACCCGGATTAATAAAATTGTTCTTGAAATTAATATTGTAGTAAGTCTCAAAAGAAACCCTTTGAGTTTCAATTGTATTAGCCAAAGTGGTTGGCTTATTGAGACTATAAATGAAAGGAAGATTGAATATCTTCATATTACTATAATCATACCAGGTAAATATAAAAGGTTACCCGAATTTTCTTCTATTTGTACTACACAAGTATAAGCATGATGATGGAATCACATGCCACAAGTAAACTAGAGGTTTACTGAAACAAATATTAGTTGGCATGACTGGTTGGCCATCCCGGTTCAATTATGGTGCGAAAATTAATTGAGAATTCACATTGGCATATATTGAAGAAATAGAAGATTCTTCAAGAATTCTCTTGTGTTGCTTATTATCATGATATACCAGTTAAGGTTGGGATTGAATCCCTTAAAATCCGGAACGAATAAAAGGTGATATATATATAAATGGGCCTAGCCACATGCCATGTGAACCTTTTACTACAATATGATTTTAAAAGATGCATCTATTGTATGGTCACATGTGCGGTTGTTGTCAATTTGCAGTGTGAATTTTGCAAGGTTGATTGCTCAAATTATTAAAGCACAGTTCCAGAATATAAACTATGATAATTTATGTTGATAATGATGGTTTAAATCCAACTTGGTTTAGCAAAAGTTGTATGCCTCCAATTATAACTAAACTATTGGTTATGAGATGTATTATTTAACATACATCAACACTTGTACACATATAGCTAAGTTATGATAAATTCTCCCTATCACAATTCGTCCAGGGTCAGGAACCAAATAAGTTTTATCTAGAACTGTAGATGTGCTATATGATTTAATTATCCTACCACAATGCACAAAGATGGGTTCCCAAAGAAGGTTGGGATATGTGTTGGTGATCCAAACATTAGGGGGAGAAAATGGGCAGCTGAAAAAGTGATACGTGGAATGAATTATTATGAATACATTTAGATCCACGTACAAGAAAATGTGAACTTGAAGTTCTAGTGATAATTCATTTGTAAAATATTGTTAGGCGCATTTCCTGACCCGGTTAAATGTCATATTTCAGCTGCTAATGCTCCAAATAGAATAACGTCCATGATGGACAGAGTTTATGGAACGCATAAAGCGTAATAGACTAATCGATTCCAAAGATAAAACTCCTTGAAGAAGGAGATTAACAAATGATAAAGATGATCATACTAAGGAGGCAAGTGCTCTGTAAGAGCACCATGACATAACACTTTATAAGACCTCATGGAAGAGGCTCAGGTACCTAAAAATAATGAGATCTCGATAAGTTATGTCTTTATTGTGTGATGATGGAACCGATGTAAAGGATCATCGATGATATTGTTAATATAATATAGAGCTCAATATTTTTAATATTGACGAGAATCTTGAGCTCAAATCTGTCATGGAATTTGGACAGATAAATGATTGGCCAAATGAAAAATTACACAACGTAAATTGATTTCACCAGAAAAATGTGAAGTTGGACGAATAGTCCCAACACCTGAAAGTGAAATGTAAAATCAAGTCGATAGATGTAAAGATGACTTGTGGCACAACAAGAATTGCAAATATCATAGCATTGATTATATGGAGATATGTTCTTCTGTGGTGGATGTAGTCATTTCAGGTTTTGGTCTAACAATATAACTGGTATGCGTATAATGAAAATTCTTGAAGGATTTAAATTGTTCTGAAGCCTATTAAGGTTGTCAAGAAATTTATTGAATAAAGTTTCAACAAATCCTTACGTGGATTAGAGAAAGCATGGCGTGCATGATTTATTTTTGTGTGTGTTGCAATTGGTGCACTATGTATCTTGCTAGAATCATGAGTATAATAATATGCTAGCGAGATCTAGTTTTATTCATATATGAAGATATTGGAATACAATTGGTACTATATTGCAAAAGAAATCAAGGTGTTGTTGTTTATGCAAATGCAGGCATTTTTTGAAGTCCGTTCTTCAAACAATCTATTTCAACTGATAAAGCAAGTGACTCAACACACTACATATGTGTGACATTTCTTTGAAGAGAAGATTCCAATAATAGTGAAGACGTTGATATTTGCTTATCTCAATTGAAAGAAGAATATATTGAATGAGACAGAATAAATCATATATTTCATCAAAGTTGTTTGTCAGACACAATCTTCAACAGAATGATGAAATAGATGTTCAACAAATTTCTTCAAGTGATAATTTGGCGGAATAATTCGCATGAGGCATTGACTATCTCAACATTATAGAAGTTGTTATACAATCTTGGAATTCGTCGTCTCCAGAAAATAAATGATGTTTTCATCAGGGGAGACAAATACGTACTGTACTCTTTTTCCCTTGGCTAAGGTTTTATCCCACTGGGTTTTGGCAAGATTTTTAATGAGGCAGCAAGTAATGCGTATTACAAGATATGTGTACTCTTTTTCTTTCACTAGGATTTTTTTTCCCGTTTTTTTCCCTAGAAAGGTTTTAACGAGGCACATTATATGTGGACATCCAAGGGGGAGTGTTATAAAATACATATTATATGGATGTCCACTAATCAAATATAACTCCCACTACTCTTCTCCATTATCCCCACTACTTCTTACCATTATGGTTGTAACTCCCACACCTCTATAACCTCATCTATGAACTTCCCCATGATCTCAATAGTTAATACCATGTTCATGGCACCCTTTGTATTACCTCAATGTCATCCTATAAATAGAGGGTTTGGGTATCACATTGTATACACTTGAAACACTTGAAAGAAATAAGAAACTCTCATCTCTTGCTATCTACATTCTTGTCTATTTTCTTATTTTATATTATTACTTTGAGCTAAGTTTCTTAACAATTTCATATTTGTTTACATGTTTAGTAGTAAAAAAAAAGGTCATTTCACCAAGCTGACTAAATATTAACATATTCATTTGCAAAACGTACTTCCACGAGAATGAGAAACACAAAACAATCAAATTATTTATGTTCATGTTTTGCCATAATACTTTTACAGATGCAATTTCTTTGTTTCTCAATTTTCGGACATGTCTATCAAGAATAGCAACTGGAATTTCTTCATATGAAAATTCTTCATTAACCTCAATGGTCTCAACCGGCACGATGGTGGATGGGTCTCCAACCACCTTCTTCAACATGGACACACGAAATACTGGGTGCACCAATGACATTTCAGGGGGCAACTCAAGCTTGTACACTACCTATCCCATCCTTTGAATTAACCTATATGGCCCGACATATCTTGGACTCAATTTCCCCTTCTTTCCAAACCGCATGACCCCCTTCATGGGAGATACCTTCAAGAATACCCAATCATCTTCTTTGGACTCCAAGTCTCTGCGACGAACATCCGAATAGGATTTCTGACGACTCTGAGCAGTTTTCAACCGCTCTTTTATGATTTTAACCTTATCCATAGCTAGATGCACGAGGTTTGGTCCTATTAGTTCAGCTTATCCCACCACGAACCATCCTATCGACAACCTACATCTTCTTCCATACAAGGCCTCAAATGGTGCCATCCAGATGCTGGTATGAAAGCTGTTGTTATAAGAAAATTCTATAAGCGGCAAATGATCATCCCAGCTACCCTTGAAGTCAAATACACAAGCACACAACATATCCTCAAGCGTCTGAATAGTCTGCTATGCTTGCTCGTCAGTCTGCGGATGGAAAGTCGTGCTGAGATTTACATGCGTACCTAAACCTTGCTGAAACTTCTTCCAGAAATTAGTTGTGAACTGGGCCCCTCGATCGGAGATGATGGAAAATGGAGTTCCATGAAGTATGACTATTTCCTTGATATACAATTGTGCATACTGCTCCGCAGTGTCGGTGGATTTAACCGGCAAGAAGTGAGCTGATTTCGTGAGTCGATCCACGATCACCCAAATTGAATCAAACTTGCGCGGAGTGCGCGGTAATCCTACCACAAAGTCCATATTGATCATTTCCCACTTCCACATCAGTATTTCTATAAGTTTTTCCAATCCGCCGGGCCTTTGATGCTCAGCCTTCACTTGCTGACAGTTTGGACATTTCCCCACAAAGTCCGCCACACCCCTCTTCATGTCATTCCACCAATAAGCGTACTTGAGGTTATGATAGTAGAACCTGGGTGCACGGAATATCTAGAAGTGTGAGCTTCTGCCATGACCCTTTCTCGAAGACCATCCACGTCTGGAACACACAGCCGCCCCTGGGACCGTAAGGTGCCGTCATCCATGCTAAGAGAAAAAGCTGTAGTCTTGTGTTTATGAATCCCTTCCTTCAGCTGCACCAACATCGGATCATTGTATTGCTTTTACTTGACTTCCGCCACAAGCGATGATTCTGCCCTGTTCCGCACTGTGACTCCTCCCTCATTAGAGTCAGCAAGACGAACTCCCAAACTGGCCAACTGGTGAACTTCCCGATCCAAGGGTCTTTGACATGCTTCCAAGTGAGCCAAACTACCTATAGATTTCCGACTGAGAGCATCCGCCACCACATTAGCTTTCCCCGGATGATATAAGATGTCAATGTCATAATCTTTGAGCAACTCAAGCCACCTTCTTTGCCTCAAGTTCAATTCCTTCTGTTTGAAAATATATTGAAGACTCTTGTGGTGTGTGAATACATCCACGTGGACCCCATACAGATAATGCCGCCAAATCTTTAATGCAAAAACAACTGCCGCAAGCTCCAAGTCATGAGTTGGATAATTCTTTTCGTGATTCTTAAGCTGCCTTGAAGCATAGGCTATAACCTTACCATGTTGCGTTAATACACACCCAAAACCAATCCTGGAAGAATCGCAATACACCAAAAACCCCTCCGTACCCTCTGGTAGGGTCAACACTGGTGCCGAAATCAATCTTGATTTCAATTCTTGGAAACTCTTTTCACAAGCACCGGACCACTGGAACTTGACCGCTTTCTGCTTCAATTTAGTCAATGGGAAGTCAAGAGTAGAAAATCCTTCCACCAACCTTCTATAATATCCGGCCAAACCTAAGAAACTGCGAATTTCTGTCGGGGTTGTAGGTCTAGGACAATCCTTTACTGCTGCGATCTTATGGTAATCAACCTTAATCCCTTCCCTGGAGACAACATGACCCAAAAAGGTAACAAATTCAAGCCAAAATTCACATTTCGAGAACTTTGCATACAATTGGTGCTGATGAAGAGTCTGCAGAACTGCCCTGAGGTGATTAGCGTGATCTTCCCGACTTAGAGAATATACGAGGATATCATCAATGAACACTATCACAAAGGAGTCAAGGAACGACTTGAAGACCCGATTCATAAGATCCATGAAAGCTGTCGGGGCATTTATTAGCCCGAAAGACATCACCATAAATTCAAAGTACCCATACCGGGTTCTGAAAGCTGTTTTTGGAATATCCTGCTCCCTTATCTTCAGTTGATGATACCCGGACCGCAAATCAATTTTTGAGAAGAACCTCGCACCTTGCAATTGATCAAACAAATCGTCTATCCGAGGCAATGGGTATTTATTTTTTATTGTGACCTTGTTGAGTTGCCGGTAGTCAATACACATCCGCAGCGATCCATCTTTCTTTCTGACAAAAAGAATCGGCGCGCCCTAAGGCGACACACTTGGTCGGATGAAACCTTTCTCTAGAAAATCCTTCAGCTGCTCCTTCAGTTCTTTCAATTCTGTCGGCTCCATTCTATAAGGTGGAATGGATATAGGTTGCGTGCCTGGCATCACATCGATCCCAAAATCAATTTCCCTGTCTAGAGGGATCCCAGGGAGCTCATCTGGAAAGACATCGGGGAATTCATTCACAATTGGCACAGATCCAAGGGTAGGCATCTCAGCAGTGGTGTCCGCAACTCGGACCAAGTGATAAATACACCCATTCCTTATCATCTTTGTGGCCTTGTAGGAAATAAACCTACCTCTCGGCATAACATTATTCCCTTCCCACTCAACAGCTGGCTCATTAGGAAACTCAAGCCTCATAATTCTGGTTCGACAGTCGAGTTTGACAAATCATGAATAAAGCCAATCCATTCCTATCATAACATCAAAGTCAATCATCCCCAACTCAATAAGATCGGCCATGGTATCCCGACCACGCACCGTGACAACACAATCCCTATAGACCCGCGCAACCGTAACAGACTCGCAAACAGGAGTAGATACAGAGAATGGCTCATGAAGCTGTTCCGGTTCTATCCCAAAGCTTGAAGCAACATAAGGAGTAACATAGGATAAAGAAGATCCTGGATCAATAAGGGCATACACATCATGGGATTGAGCAGTCAAAATACCTGTGATGACGTCTGGAAAAGCCTCTGCACTCTGCCGACCACTCATAGCATATAACCGGATGGGTCCTCCTGAGCCCCGTGCACCACCCCTAGCTGCACCACGCCCTGCGGGTGCTGGAGAGCCTCGGGCTAATATAAAAGTTGATGCTTCAGTTGGATAAAATTTGGATTTGTTGACAAAGAACCACATTGCTTTTTCCACTGGTATATATGGATTGTGGGGATTTCTTCCAAAAAAACTGCACTAGTTTTTTTAAATTAAATAATATGAACTATCTGGATCTTTCGCTGTGGAATATCCATGTTTTACCAGCTTACCCACCCTAACAACATTGATGATGATTCTTCAAAGCAAATTGCATTAGGTGTTACAGTCAGACCTCTCTATACATCATCCTTATATAATAGTCATTCACTATAAAAGTCGAGTTATTTCGGAATCGAATATTATATTATGTTATAATATATGTCATCTATAACATCACTTCACTATAGCAGCCATAAAATTTCGGAACAAACGAAGCTGTCAGAAAGGTTTGACTGTATGTAATTCTTTTAGCATGTTGTGTAACATTCACCTCCTCAGTTGTCATTTAAGATTATTTCGTGGAAACATGTATGTCCTGTTATTTTTCCAGTCTAGCAATTTGCTATTCCTATAGATAAATATGTATCTAATTTAAAATTGTCATCCTTCTCCTGTATGTTGGTTAGTAAGGAAACACCATACCTCTGGTCCTGCGTGGTTGCTAGTCAAAGCAGAATATGAAGAGCAATAAATTGGGAAATAATAATGGAAAATTGTTACTGAACATAAAATTATTTCCCTTGAATGTTGAAATACAAAGGCTTTATTTATTGCCAACACATGTTTCGTTCTAAGATTAAGAAATTTGTGGATTATATATCGACAATATCAGCTATAGTTTGTTTGTCTTTACTAAAAAATAGGTCTTGAAGAGTGTAAGGTCCAACGGAGGAGGATGGTCCATCCCAGAGAGCTTTTGCAAATTGTTCATGTATGCCTTCTGTCGGGTGAAATGAATCAAACCATATGTAGTCTTTGGCATTATCGCAAATCTCATATTCTTTCGTCCCACCACATGTATTTTCACCTCCATAAGGCCCTGTTCCACAGCAAGCCTTCACTCCTTCCTTGAAGCCTAATAACGCAACAATAATGGAGATATTTATTTAAAAAAAAAAAAAGCACTAAGCTCCCGCTATGCTCGGGGTCCAGGGAAAGACTGGACCACAAGGGCCTATTGTACACAACCTTATCATGCAAGAGGTTGTTTTCCCAGCTCGAACCCATGACCTCCTGGTCACATGGAGGCAACCTTACCAGTTACGCCAAGACTACCCTTAAAGTAGAATGCCAACAATAAGCTAGGTAGTAGGGGAAATGGTATAAAGAGGATACATACCATAGTTTGAGGGATTGTTAACTCTATGGAGAAGCCAATCGTAGAAGTTGGAGTTGCAATACTTAAAGCCTTGCAATATATGTTGAAGGCTTTGGAGGACAATTCTGAGAGCATTGTTATGAGCCAATGCAAGATCAGAAGCAGCTTCAAAACAGCCTCCTCCTGGATTTGGTGCTCTAAGAGCTGGTAAACATCCCAATGGCGACAAGCTTAGGAAACCAAATTTTCTGGCGCCTTTCTCATACAATTCCTTGTCATTGAAATATTGTATATAAGTGTACAATTTTAACCAACAACATATATAGAGAAGGAAAAGGATAATTGGTTGTAGTTTACTTGAATTGCCTGAGTCAAGTTGCCGATGACCATCCCTAAATATTCTTCAGGACCGTGGAGTTGCTGCATCGTTTCATTACCAAAGTAACCCCCCATGTAATCGTTACTTCCGATACTAATGAAGTAAACTGCTTCCGATATGACTTCCTCTGCTTTGGCTGCTCCCAGCTTTTCTGTTAGTGATTTCCGCACTTGTTCAAAGTTTGTTAATTGTCTCTCCAGATCAATAACCTGATATATGTATTACATATATATATAGTAAGGAAGTAGCAAGTATAGTATTAATAAATGGAGATGAAAATGCTGATGCCCATACCAAACCAGAATGAGTGGTAGAAAGAACTCCAGCTCCTCCAGAAGCAAAGTTAACTCCGTTGCTGAAATCAGCAATATGTGGTTGCACTTGCAGGTAAGGAGGAATTAGGGGCAACTTTGCATATTCAGCTGCATCACCATCATTCATTTTTCACAAATTATATATACATCACATTATTGATTAATAACCTCCTTTAGATCAGTCAAAACAAATCTCAAGTCCAAAATCCAAATAGGATTGATGTCAGAATTTGAAGGTGGCGGGGGCACATGAGCAAACTACCCCATGAGACTTTTGATCTTAAGAGTTCCAAGTAAAATATATGATCGTTTTTAACACACATATATGTATGTATGTATATATATTAAAATTTTGCCAAAGCAAAGTTAACGGGGTTCAGTCCGACTCTGCCATTGCAAATTAAACAAAAGGAAAAATTCATTGGAGAAGAATAATAGAGGATGGCCTCACCTATGAAATCAACGATGATACGACCATCGGAGAAGCGACCAGTGGGTTCCTTGAAAAAACCATTCTGGGCATATGGTTCATAGTTGGCTCTGTTCTCAGGGATGGTCTCAATATAGTTGTTGTTTCCTGCATCCACTGTGGAGTCTCCAAAGATGAACAAGCCACTGGCTGCTGCTGCCGCCTTTGTGGAAACAAATAGAGGCAGAAGAAGAAGAAGAAGAAGAGTCGTCATCACCATTACCATTAAGTCAACTTTCCTCATTGTCATTGTAAAACTAAGGATAATCGATCTTTGTTTGTAAGTAGACTAATTATCAATTTTGTTCGTCAATCACGAGCAACAAGTTAATCCCCCAACATTGAGATTATCAATATTTGAGAGAAAGTAGCTATATTATAAGTAAGAACAATGCACTGGTTGTTTTATTGGTCATCACCTACTATATAGAATATTGCCGTTTTCCTTTTCCACTGAAAACTAATTAAAAGTTGACCCACCAGCCGTAAAATTCTCATTTCCATGAATTCACTGCTCAATCCTACAACTGCTGCTGACTTTTTCTTTAAAAATTGAAAGTCGCCGGACTGCTGCTGGTGGGAAGGCTCATCTCTAACCGGTACATTAATTAGCACACAAGAAAGTGAATATACATAATGCCTGACCTCGTCGAAAACTAATTAATAATACGAATTTGGTGCAAATAACTGTCATAAAGTGTGTGTATGTATAATGAGAGAACTCGTCTCCTTATCATTCTAATTGAGCTTTCAATAATTTCTGATTTGCTACCAATATCATTTGCGTCTTTGTTTTGCTGCTCAAATTCATCATACGAAATCTGTCCTTCGTCATACGAAAGCTGCACATATTCCAAAACCTTCAGCTTACCTTAATGGAAAATCCAGTGCACCATTCTAACAGTAGATGGCATCTCCTGACTGAATCTGCTACTGCGTCTAACTTATTAGATAACAGTCCACTCAAAATGTTTCAAGTATGCAAACTAAAAGCACAGTACTGTTACGGTTCACTTACCAAAGAGTACTAGACAAGAGAATGTGTACTGTAGAATGAATATTATGATGCATATAAACTCATTTTTGGGCTAATTTAACAAAGAGAATTAACTTAGATTGAGGATAATATAGCAAATTTTCGTCCGAGCTTGGTGAAGTATTCCTCATCCTTAAAATTCGATCAAGTAGGGCTGTTGCTCTGGCAGTAGAAGAATAAAGAGATACAAGACATGCAAATAAGAGGCAACACCCATAAAAACTTCCCATCCTATGCAACCTCATTTTTGTTAGAGTTGAAATAAGACCACTTGTACATGGCATAGAATCTCAAAGTCAAGGGCAATAAAGAACAAGAACCTAGAAGATATGAACAAGGGAGCAATAGATATATGGACATAAACAAAGTTACAGACAGATTCACCCACCCCAAAAAGAAGATGAATTTGATTCCTTATTTTTTCTCTTTTAAGGCTGATGTCTTTTGGAACATGGAGAATCATTAGTAAAGCACAGAGAGGAAAACATTTAAATTTCAAAAAATTGATAATAATGTTTAAGACAAACTAGCATACTGTCATAACTTCCAGCTATTATCATATGGGAAACAATTAGCAACTTGTATTAGTTTGTACAATCACAGAGAAGTGAGGAGTTCGCTAGGAAGAATTTAAGGCAGAAAGTTGGAGTACATTTGTTTGGTCTCATACAGGAAAAATATATCCTTTAGCAAATTTTTATTTATGAGGAAAAAATCTGAAAGTGGTAGCTGGTATTAATTAAAAAAAAGGCTGAATACACAGAGACACTTAAAATTGGCACGATCTTTCATTTAGACACATAAACTCAAGGGTGTTCCTACTGAGCACTTATACTATCCGAAACTTATTTCAGTTGAGCACTTTTTTGACAATCGGCCAAACTTATAAAATTTATGCAATGCACTCGCTGCTGACGTGGCGAATGATGAATAAAAAAATGACATATTATTTTGAGTATAAAAAAAAGGAAAAACTATGTTAAATATATTTAATAAATAAAATAAATCAGTAGTCTTGGTGTTCTTCACTATTTTCATGTGTGTTCTTGTTTTTAATCAAAATTTTTAAGAGACTCCTCCAAATTTGTTATAACTTCAGCTAAAGATTTCCTACGACGACCCGAACACAACCCTAATATTAATTTCCAAAACTTTCATCAAATCAAGTAACCCATTTTAAACCTTCAAGCTTTTCAAAGACCCGAACACAACCCTATTAGTAATTTCCCAAACTTTCATCAAATCAAGTAACCCATTTTAAACCTATGGCTTTCAAATTTTGTAAGCAAAATCAGTTCAACAGTAGACATCCTTATCCTACTCCAGAGTTCAGACACATTTATTTACTTCACTGTAAACGACAACTACTTAACTACTATCTTCCATATATGATTTCCAATATTTCCATTCATAATTATTTTATATTTTTCTTCATGTTCTTGAGAACTAAGAGTGAAAGGCCCAAGACTCAGTAGACTTTTTGCAGTCTCTGTTCTCACATTAAATTTCCTCTCTCTTTCTCTCTCTAGATTTCCGAGCCGCCGACTTGCTTACCGGTCCCCTTCTCATTTCCCGTCCGGTACTTATCTCCATCAGCTTTCCTTTTAAGCAACCCCATTTGCGTAAAGTTTGCGACTTTCGCCGGTGATTTTGGCATCTGGGTTTTGTTCGTTTACTTTGTTTTGAGCTTATTCTAAATCATGGGTATTTGCTAATTTAGCTTGGTTTGATCAGAACTGGTAGTTGGGTTTAAAAGAGAAAGGAAAAAAAGAGAGCAAAGATTGACCGGTAGATACGGCAACGATTTCAATTTGTAAACTATGTAAGCCAAAGCCGCAGGTTGCTTTTTCAAATCGAAATCAGTGCAACAAGATTTCAATTTCTTAGGGTTGATAAAGAATAGGGGGGCTCGTTGGTTGTTTGGAGAGGATGAGGCGCCGGTTTCTCTTGCCGGCAGTGAAGAGACAACTTCCAGATCTGTTTTGTTTTTGGGGGAAAAAAAATAGGAAATTTAAAAAAAAAATATTTTTTGGGGTGCCAACTCAGCAAAAAGTTCTCAATTGGAATAAGTTTCGGATAGTATAAGTGTTCGTATCTATTCAGCCTTAAAATGAAAAAAAAAAAAGGAAATCTCGGGCTCATCAGAGGAGGGGGCAACCACCCTTACAAAAATCCCAACAATTCACTCTGATGCCTCATTCTTGAGCTGATACTGACCAATAAAACGGCATACATAGCCAGTTAAATGCATTATAACTTGTAATAAAAAAGGCATGGGTTTGATATCTCCTGCATCGAATCTTGGAAAAGAAACATTATCTTTAGCAACTTGAGGCTTATGATAAGGCAAAAGAGAAGCCAACCACACCATGGCTGCAAAACACCAGTTGCATGTGCGAGAAGAGTCCCAATCACATAGTGGCCACGCTAAGATTCAGGTCGGGTAATCTCCATGCCTGAATTGGTTAGCTCAGCAACAAAGAAAAATAATCATCATTAGCCTCTTTCAGTGTTCTCAAAGCGATGAGGAGATAGTTGTGTGCTCAGGTTTTGAGTACCCATTAGGGGTGCAAATGCAAAAAAAACGGAAACCGAAGTGCTCTCTGTCTTTCTTCTCTCTTTCTTTTTGAAGGGTTGTTGGTTTGTTAAAAAATAGAGAATCGTAGGCAAAGCAGAGAGGGGCAACCACCCTTGAAACAAATCCCATATTCTCTTTGTTGCCTCATTCTCGCCATAATTTCTGACCAATAATTACTTATAAACTGAGGCTCAGATTTGTGCTAAAATCAGGAGGAGTCGAGGAAACCGCCATGGCTGCAGGCCTCGGTTACAACCACGGAGATGCCTTCTGAGCCGCCCCGCCAAGATACATGCTGCTTCAATGCCCGACCAACTCTAGCCACCTTGCATCATCACAACCCCATCCATCACATTAACAATAATAAAAGATAGCCATGATGAAGACGAAGAGGTGAACAAGAAGATGAAGCTGAAGCAGAGCATGGACTCAGATATTAAACAGTAAACTGTAAAAGGAATAGCTCGTGCAAGTTCAGCGGCAAACTATGTATTGAACCATTTCAACAATGGTGGTTTTTTCTTTTTTTTCTTTGTGAAAATAGAAAAGGAAATCATAGGCAAAAAGAACAGAGAGGTGGCAGCCACCATTACAGACTCCCCACTGCCTCTCTGCTGCTTATTTTATAAAATCCTATTATCTCCTACCTTTACTTTTATGTCCTTGTTTTTCCTCGTATTAGCAAACAATACGAGACTGAATGAAAACATGATATTAGTGCAATTTAGTCATTCATCACTCCATCTAATATTGTTTAAATTTATTTTTCATCTCTTCTGGTTCTTAATTTGTGATGTCAACCGTCCAAACTTCAAGGAATGATTTTAAAAGGAAAGGATTACGACCAAGAAAGCAGAGCAGATTGTCAATAACCATGATAACATCAACAGAGCATTAAAGAAGGGCTCTTTCTTTGACAGTAGAAGACACTGAGAAATCATTGGCAAGCAGATGGGAGGCAATTGCTATGCTGCCTCATTCATAATCTTGAGTGCTTTACATATTCTTGGTTGAGCACATAAGTAGGCTCAGATCTGTCACAAAATCGGGTATGGGAAGGGACACCGCCATGGCTGCAAACCAGAATAGCATACAACAACAACAACAACAATCAACTCCATTAGGACCTATTTCGTTCCAATATTCATTACTCTGGTTACAACACAACTTGGTTTGCCCTGCCAAGACACGGGCCCAGTTGCCCAAAATCCGATTAACTCAATAAGTTATATCATCACAGCCTACAGATAAGCATCATCAATGATGCTCAGAATGATTCTGATTTCTGAAAAGAAAAAAATTAATGACCAAGAAACCAGAAGTAAAGACGACACAGCATGCTGTGAATAGCCATAGCAGTATCAAAATGACATGCAGTGGAATAAGATTACAGCACCTGTAAGTAAAAAAAAGAAAACTAAAAAGAGGACAAGAGCAAGATGAAAGGGCGAGGGTTTAAAAAGTGTGGCAACAATTTTCATATTCCAGTACTTGTATAAAATTGATCATATCTCAACATGTTCATAACCAAAAGAAAAAAGAATACCACAGATTCTAGAAACATATTATGAACATCATATTTTCTTTTTAACAACATTAGTAAGTCAACGAAAATATCCCCTGGTTCTTCTATTTCTATTTTCCAGTTTCCTCCCATAACCTAAAATGTTAAATGTCCAATAATTCAATGGGAATTTTAACTTAATAAAAAACTTCCTTCATGCAAATCTATTCACCTTCATTTAAAAACATAAAATTGTTTATTATGTAATCGTTTGTATATTTGTAACTATAATGACTCCATCTCTACACAGAGGGGTCAGCAAACTAATGCGAAACAAAATGTAACTTCGTTAAAGGAATTCTGAAGTTTTTTGGAAAATAATTAGTGTTCTTTAGTTTTAGAAAATTTTGAAAAACCCTTTTACTGGCGTTCCCTCTTTGCCTTTTCTTTTGAGGCTCAGATATGTGGCATGATCAGGGAAAAGTAGACAAAGCAACCGCCATGGCTGCAAACCTCGGTTGCACTATAAACCAGGCCTTCCGGTTCGTGTCGCCTTGCCAAGATACGGGCGGCTCCGTTGCCCCGACAGAACTCTAGACAAGCTCAATCATCACAGCCTCTCATCCGAATGGGATCTTAAACCCGAAACCCTTCTTCCTATATATAAAATTGCACCATTTTCTGGTGATAGAATAGTATCCCTGCCACGGTACAGACCTCAAGGTGCTTGCTGCAAGGCCGGAGGCGGGCATGCATTGGGGGAAGTCAGCATGGTGCGTGTATGCATAGATCAGAGATTAACCAAAGATGAATGGTGGTTTAGTTTTACTTTTTTGTGAAAATGGAAAAGGAAATCATAGGAAGAG
The DNA here is from genome assembly GCA_005239495.1 of Nicotiana undulata. Taxonomy (NCBI): domain Eukaryota; kingdom Viridiplantae; phylum Streptophyta; class Magnoliopsida; order Solanales; family Solanaceae; genus Nicotiana; species Nicotiana undulata. The sequence goes on along the minus strand of MDKH01019053.1, from coordinate 14,346 downwards.
AGAGAGGGGGGGCAACCACCATTAGAGACTCCCAACTGCCTCTCCGCTGCCTCATTCTTTCCGTCTAGAGTTCACAATAATCTCCAGTCACCTATAGGTGGATTTTATACTGTAATACCCTATACCCTATTGTGTCCTCTTTTTACTTTTTACGTCCTTGCATTTTACCCCTATTTCCAAAAGACGAAATACATTTATCTTAACATCTTGTTTGGATGGTTGTTACTAGGGCTGGACATATATGGATATAACCGATAGCTTGAACCGATAAAAGATTATTGGGTATTGGTATTGGGTTATTGAATTAAAGGTTCGGTAGCCGTTTAGTATTATTTTACTATTGGGTTATCGGTTCGGGCCTCGAGTTGCTAATTTTCTTAACAGGTTAATCGATAACCCAATAAGATTTAATAAAATTACTATTTTATAAATACACCTAGGGCTTCATTCTCTCTTTTTTCTCCCAATTTTCCATGCCGCATTCAAGATATCAAGTTTCATGTTTCACTCTTCAGAGTTCAATCATCAATTAGTTTAATTATTCATTAGTTCTTCACTTTTCTTCAAAATTAAAGCACAACAACATTCATAAAATCTTAGCATAAGTTTTGTTTTCCAAAATTTGAAATTTAGTTACTTCTTTCTTAAGAACAAGTTTCGTTCCTTCATCAATTTCGGGTAAGTTTATGATTCTCTTCATCACTTTACAATTATCATTTTCCTCATTATTTTTTGGGTCACTATTTTTGGATTTCCTAACTTATTGTTTGAGGTTGTTTTGAATTTAATTCGAGATAAGAACTAAAATTATGAGAAAAATCTTGTGTGTTCGTCTTCGAAGTTCTGTATTTAATTCATTTAATTAGAGTTAACTGATCACGCCCAACTATGCCTTATGAAAAGGACTCAGCGGACGTTGCAAATATAATATGAGTATTTCGCCCACAGTCGAATCCCACAGAGAATTAACCATCAATTATCGTTGTTAGACTCACTCAATTCTTCGTAATCAACTTCCCAAAGATTATGAATAACAGTTATTGGTGTTTCTACTAACTAAAACCGAATGAAATTAATTAAACTGAAGTATAACTAATGCTGGGTTGTAAACAAATGCGAGAAGGATCTAAGGTTATGGTTTCCCCTGTTGATGGAATCTCTTCCTGTTATATGTCATATAGTTTGGCCTAACTGTTCTCTATCAATCATGAACACTCTTGTTACCGTAAATCTCTCCAGAGTAATTACGACAATTTACTAAACGCACTTTCCCGAGTTACGCTAGCTAGATTTTATTATAGCTAACTTTAGATTGCACCCAAGGTATCGTTATCCCTAATCCAACCTTTAAACCCTCGGTTATGGATCCCTTTTATATTTTGGGAGTGGTGTTGTTCAACAACTATCTAAATATGCACTCTCTCCCGAGTAGATACACACTAAATAGGCACAGCTAATTGAGGGCCCTTTAATCAACTACAACATGAACTTAGTTGAACAAATAGAGATTGAACCAAACAAAATATATTAATATAACAAGATGTTCATCCTCAACAGGTTCCACCAAAACCTTAGACTAAATAAATTAGCTACTCATAATTGTGCTAAATATAACAATAGAAGAATTCATCAATAATGAGAAAAACACAAGGAAGAAAGATGAGATTTGATGCCCAATTGTCCTCCTTGCCTCTTGCCTTTCTTTTCCTTGAAAAAAACTCTAAACCTTGATAATCCTTTTTTTTTGGGCGAGTTGAACCTTATATAGGTTAAGTGGAATTGTCCCAAGCTTCCAATTTTACCCCTGAAAATAACGTGTGCTAACTGGACTAGCGCTATCGCGCTACTGGCCGCGCTAATGGGCAAGTGTTTTGGCTCTGATCACTGAACTAGCGTGGTCGCGCTAGTGGGCGCACTACTGGGCACGCTAATGGGACTTCATTCTGCCTCAAGCACCTTGACTAGCGCAGTCGCTCTAGTGGACACGCTATGGCCGCGCTAATGGCGAAGTAGTCTGCCTCATCAATTTTTCTTCTTTCTTTCACATGCTAAAAGCTCCAAGGGGTCTTTCTCCTTCAATTTGGCTCCAAACACCATCCCAGGTCCTCATAAACACACTTTGCTCCTGCGAAACATAAAATCCACAATTAGAGCTATTTTAATATCATTTAACCTTCCTAAGACAGTGAAACATCATTAAGTAGGAGTATAAATATGCGCTAAACTACGTGAATCTAGCCTATTATCAACACCCACACTTAAATCATTGCTAGTCCTCGAGCAATCCACCATACTCCACAAAGGTCTTTTCATTTAGCATTCCCCTAACGTGTCACACATATGAACATATCACAATAGTTGTGCCTAGCAATGTAACATATGTGCCTCAAGGGTCGTCTCTCACGTGCCGTGTAATATTCTTACTTTCTCAATTTACTCTACACAGAGGTCAAGACTTGCCTTTTCGTCATGAATCAAGTGCCCTCACATCACATAGGAGAGTAGTTCCACAAAAATAACATTAAGACCAATTAGGAACTCGAATAGACAGAATTCACTCACCCTCCGAAAGAACATTCATAAGCCACAAAGATGCACCATAGGCTTTCCCTTAGTGTACTACTCTACTAATCGAGCTCATTCAGTCTAAGATCAATTAGGACTTCATTTGGTTTTAATGTAGGCTAAGGGACGGGTAGGATATATTTAGATATAGTGACTAACCTCCCTAAGAACTTTTAATACAATTACTTTCGCTTTCAGCTCATACTTACGCCAGGACAAACATTCCATCACACTTTTCTTTATATTATCCCCAATCTCCCTTAGGTGCAATTTTATCGAATCACCACTTATTAAGGACTGTATTTATTCATTGTCCTTTTTTTTTCAAGTGGCGCTTATTCTTTCATTTTTCACACTTTTGCACCTTTCTTTCTATTTCTTTGATTCCACTCAAAAACCAAACCATCACCCCACATTTTGACTTTTACATATTCTATACAACTCAAGTGCTCATGGGAGGTAAAGGGTACGAACATATTAGTCATTCAAACAATTAGGTAAGGATTGTAATGTGGTTGCCGAAGAAACAAGCTTATAGACTCAACGGGGTTAACTATGATAAATTATAACTAGGTGGGTACACTTTATAACTGTCTTAATAAAGAGATGCCTATATCACTTCTAAGACTAAACGGAGCTACTATTTCGCTTTGCAAACACACATGGCAAGTTCTAGGCTTCAAATGTGGACATAGAATACAATGCAACACCTCGCACACATATGACACATGACTCACTCCAGATTGGCTTATCAAGACACTCTCGTTGAGTGCTCAAGTTAGTTACAACATACAAATTTAAGGCACTCTACGAGAGTCAACAACTGAGCCTAAGCGTCACACTCTAGTGTCAATTGAGTTCAGGTGTAACAACGCTAATGAGTTCTTTCCCTATTTCAGCTCATCGCCCATAAACACCTAATAAAAAGCTTTAAAAAAAACTAACTACACCCGGTTCAAGCAAAACCCTTGGAAAAGAACCGCGGTCAAAAGAAAACCAAGAGGGAGTTGCTACACTACCTAAAAAAACAAAAAAAACTTTTTGGTATTTTCTTTAGACTGACTTCCCTCGAGAAAACTGCCTAACAGCTTGTTTGGATGGTTGTTTCACACCGTTTCATAATGTATCGTATCGTATTATTTTATTTTGTATTGTATTGTATTGTAATATATCATTTGATGAATACAATGTTTGGATAGATTGTATCGTTTGCCGTTGTTTCATGATATCATGCACCATCAATATGAAGAATAAATTTTGCAATATTATAAAGAAAAATTATGATACGAAATAAATTAATATATAAAAAGGTAGAGTAAATGATAAAATAAAATTATTTAATAATAGTGAAGGGTGAGATGAGATAAAAAGACAAGATAACGATGCAACTACACCAAATCGGTCGTTACATAAAGTGGCACATTTCGTCGTTGCATAACGACGAATTTAATGATACGATACAATAAAATTTAAGTAACAAACATCGTATTTAAAATAACAATATGATACAATACAATAGGTAACGACCATCCAACCAAGCTGTAAGAGATCCGTCGTCAGGAAGAGTCCACTATATATGTTTTTTTTTTGGTCGACTTAGACCCTCAAGAACCCCGTCGAAAGGGATCCATCGTCGGAACAAGGTGCCTTAAATGATTACTCTACTATTTACAATCACAAAAACAAAAGCAAAAACACCGTAAACAAACTCCAAAGAAACTCAAGAAAACATAACAATTGTGTTTTACATATATACATATAAGAGGGATCCTTCCCCCACCCCACACTTAATATGAGTACATGTCCCCGTGTAAATCAAAATAAACAGAGAGAGGTAAGGGAACTTCCCTGAATGCTCAATCCTGGTCGGAGACCGTCCCTGGGTCCAGGTGACAAGCACGACCCAGAGCACGCAGCAGCCCATAATTTTCTTCTCTGATTTCACTTGTTGGGCAGCCATTGCGTCAACTCTCGACCCCAAGTCAGTCACTGAGTGTTACACCCTGTACTTTAATATTAGGATAAGTCGTAGTAATCTATATGAGGTTGAAGGGATTAAGACCCCAAAAGTTTAACAACCTTAAATATCGTTAGATATTATATTAGTGTGGTATTTTCTTTTAAGTAAAGTATTTTAGTAAAAGTTTTATAAGTATAAATTTGGATAGCTTCCATTATTACTATTTTCGGGTATGGTAAATTATACTCATAATATAAGAAAGTTTATGAGATTTGATTTATTGTAAAGATAGAAATTATTTTCTCACAAGAAAAGAAGATTATATTTTTACCATTTTAAGAATTAAGCGTAGAGAATTTTTACTCTTTATATGAGATTTTGAAAATTATAAGTTGAGAAAATATATGCATTTTTACATAGATATTTCAATAAAATAATAATGTATGTATTAATTTTATATGGTACCATATGAACATGATAGTAAAATATATTATAGTAAGGTATATAAAGTATCTTAAAAGTGAATAACATTTTAAGTAATTTGAGATAATTTTTAATTGTGTGGATAATTGACTAATTATTAATTTAAGTAGATAAGTATAAAAATTGTTTTTCCACGTGGGACCATGGCAATCAAAGTGGAGAGTGACTAATTATTCGAAAGGCACGGTGGTGTCATATGTCTTAGATAAGAATGCTTATTAAGCACTGAAATTATATTAGTGGAGGGACCACATGATCCACCAAGAAGGATTAGTTAAGGATCCTTATTAGGTGTCTTCCTAAGAAACTTTTGACCTGATTTATGAATAGTAGTTACTTGAGTAAACGGTCATCACCCTCAATAGTCATGTAAATTAACACTAGTAGCAGTAACTCAAATGGCTACGAGGGAGATATATACTACTCCTAGCTAAAGTATTGGAAGATGAAGCATATATATATAGAATGATAATTAAGGATGTAAATAGTAGAGACAGACCGCTTGTTGGAAACCAGAGAGGTAAATGGCGAGAGAACACTGGTCTTGACCAGGGCACAATGCCATCATAGTTACATCAGGCATGGCCAGAGTTACCAGGAACGTCGCCAACTGCGACATAAATACCGTCACAAACAGTAAGGTGGAAGAAGACTAGTTTTGGCATATAAGATTGAGGCGTGGAGGAGATTGTTCATGGATACAAGTAGAAATTTCGCCTTAAAGGTATGTTAAGGCTATCCTTTCTTTATTTTTGGCATGATCAAAATAATACAAATGAACGAGCTTCAAAAAATAATCTACTCTTAGAAGTCAGCAGTACTTACATTATTTTCCTTCTTATGGAACAATTGATGTTGAGGTTGATCCTCTTATTATTATGTTATCAATGTTGTTGGTACTTCCTGATTCTTATAAGATTCTTGACGAAGAGTTAGTCCTAATAATGTGTACGGATAATATCGACCTTACGCCACTCCGAAAGGTTCATAATATGATTCTATTGAGTCATGCATGCATTGTATATATACGTATCTATTTTACTCTACCGAGCCGTGCCATAGTCGGCCGGGTATGGCACCTATTTTGCAACCACTGATCAGTTGGGTTTGCCGAGTCCTCTTTGAGGCCGGGTATGATATGATGATGATGATGCCCACAGATGAGGATGTTTTAAAAGATTATGTATATATATATATATATATATATATATATATATAATGCATTTCATGTTACTATCTCTTAGAAACACTCAGATGCTACAGGTTGTATCTCATATATCTCTCTTTACATTATTGTTCTTAGTTATGCTTTTCAGCCTTACATACACAATACTTTATTCGTACTGACGTACCTTTTGCTTGGGGACGTTGCATTTCATGCCCGCAGGTTCCGATAGACAAATTGACAGTCCTCCTAGTAGGCTATCAGCTCAACGGAAGGTGTTGCTGCACTCCATTTGCTCCGGAGTTGCCTATTGGGTCAGTATAATTGGGACATGCATTGACTAGTATGGCGGGGCCTTGTCCCTACCTTTTTGATGTTTATGTATTCTTAGAGGCTTTGTAGATAGAAGTTCAGTTTGTACAGTATGTCAGAGGCCTTGACGGCCCATATGTATTCATGTTTTAAGAATGATAATTTATTGATACAATGTTGCCCACTTATAGTTATACATTACGAGTGGTGGCCATGTTGGCCCATGATAGTTATAAAAGGAATGAATGAGTTACAGAGTGGTTCGCTTGGCCAGTTTGGCACCGGGTGCCATCCACGCCTCCCAAGGTTCGGGGCGTGACAGAGTGGCATCAGAGTGGGTCGTGTCCTAGGGAGTCTACAAAGCCGTGCCTAGTGGAGTCTCACTTATGGATGTGTTGCGCGCCACATTTATAATTGAGAGGCTATAGGGAATTTAGAAAATGTTACCCTTATTTTGTTTCTAGATCGTGCCATAGAGCTGAGCCGTAAGAAGTTAGTATAAAGTTTCCATCGAATCTTGTATGCACCAGAGGTGCTATCACATTAGAGCTTTAAGGCGTAAGTGTAACGACCCGACCGGTCGTTTTGGATATTAGGACCCCGTTACCCTAGATGAAACTTCCCATAGTGGCTTCTCGTGATTTATGACTTGCAGGGGCGGGTGGTTCGGTATTTGGAAGTGTTTAGAGTGCTATAGGAACACTTGGTTCCTTAAGGTTGGCCTTTTTGGCCAAGTTTGACTTCGGTCAGCATTTATGAGCAAACAACCTCGGAATCGAGTTCCGACAGTTTCAGTAGCTTTGTATGATGATTTCGTACTTGGGCATATATTCGGGATGGGTTTTCGATGACCCAGGTGCATTTCGGCGCCCAATATAGAAATACAAATTTCCTTAAGTTTGAAATTTGGTTTGGAATGTGATTTTGTGTTATCGAGGTCCGAATGGAATTTTGAGACCGGGAATAATTCTGTTATGTCATTTATGACTTGCCTGCAAAATTTAAAGTCATTTCGAGTAGTATAGGTCAGTCCGGCGCATCGTTATAGAAATCAAGAACTTGAAGTTCTTAAGTTAGGTATTTGGGGGTTTTGGGATGTGATTTTGGATTTTAGCGTTGTTTCGAGTGTTCTGAAGGCTCGCGCGAGTCTGTATTATGATCTGGCACTTGTTGGTAAATTTTGACGGGGGCTTGGGTATGCCCGTGTGCCTCCCGGACACCACACGAGGCCAAAAACCAGCCAAAACAATTGTTGGTGCATCTGTTGCTGGTGTGACCGCAGGTGCGGTTGCCCAGTCGCAGGTGCAGACAAAAGTCCACACAAGCGGAACCGCTGTTGCGGTCATCCCTCCGCAGGTGCGACCCCATCCCCTCTTGCCCAGTTCCGCATGTTCGAGCCCCAGCTCGCCGGTGCGAGACCGCAGGTGCGGTCCTCGAGCCGCAGGTGCGGAATCCCTGTAGGCAGGCAATATATATTCTTTAAAACTAGGGATTCTTCATCTTTTAACATATAAAATCCTCCATTTGAGAGCTTTGGAGCTTGAAGAAATTATCCCACGACCTAGCGTCTGTCAAGGTAAGTTAATCCCACTTCAACACTAGTTTAATACATGGATTTCAACTTGAATTAACTACTAAATTATGGAAAAGTCAAGAATTGGGTAGTAAATTTAGGGTTCTTGAGGAAATTGGTATATTGTCCGTTTATTCTTATGAATTCGAGTAGAAATCACGTATTAATGATTCTTAGGCTATGGGTGAGTGATTCCTTCGAAAATTTTCGGAATTCGAGCGTGCAGGCCCGGGATCGAAATTTGGGAATTCTTCAAGAATGTTAAATTATTGAGTAAATAGGATAATTTCCCTTCCTTGAGCTTGAATTGATATCATTGTACCATATTTGGCTAGTTGCGAGTCCTCGGGTGTAGAGATCGGAGTTTCGGGCACATCCTTGGTTCGAAGGGTAGATTCGGCACGAGGTGAGTCTCCTTTCTAACCTTGTAAGAGGGAATTGTCCCCATAGGTGATTTATATGGTAGGTGTAATTGTTTTGGTGGCTATGTGCGTACAAAGTGGCGAGAGTCCGTACGTAGCGACTATTATTGTTAAGTCCGGGTAGTTAGGCCCACAACATGCCTTATATTCTTCCTTTTAATGACTATTATGTTATAAACTCATGTTATGCTTAGCATTGTTTCTCTGAGATTTCATGGAATGGGATAGTCGGGAGGAAACTGTTATGGAAAGTAAATTTTAATAATATTGTATGTGTTTGTGACCGCTCGCAATTTACATTCCGCGAGCGGAGTGTGATTTCCCCCACTCTCATGGGAGCGGGCCGTACGCCACGGCTGATTGAAAGATGCACTTTTGGGATAGACCGTTTGATCCTCGATAGTGCACCTGAGAGATTATACTATGGTAATAATGCACTTATGGGACGGGTCGTTCAATCCTCGGCAGTGCATAGATATTATCCTTATGGCTCCGGCCGGTTGTCTTATCCTTGTGTGCGCGTGACTATTTGGTACTGTTTCAGTGATATTGGCTCGACAGATACTTGGGAAGCAATGAAGTGTACATTGTTGCTTATTTTCAGTAATTTCTCTGGATTTCTGTACTTGAAATTTATCTGTTGCTTACTGTTTCCCATGTCTACTGCATTCCGTTATATCCTGCTTTATATTATTACTGTTGGACCTTAGTGAGTATCGAGTCGACCTCTCGTCACTACTTCTTCGATATTAGACAGGATACTCACTGGGTACATATTTATTTAATATGTACTCATGATGCACTTCTGTACTTAATTGTACAGGTTTTGAGGCTGGTGCTTCTGGTTATCAGACAGGAGCTAGATATTGTCCGTAGTGGACCTGACTTCACGGTGAGCTGCGTTTTTCTGGCAATCCTATCCCCGGAAGCACCATGGAGTTTCATTTACTTTTGTTTCCCGTCTATTTATTCAGACAGTGGGATTGTATATTCTATCTTTTGGTTATCCTGTTAGTATGCCCGTGACACCCGTGACACTAGTTCCTGGCAGACAAGTAGTGGTTATTTTGGGATTTTGGGCTGTATATATATATATGCTCGTCTTTTGGCTCACGCTTCTTTATAGCTATTTTATCTACCACTGGGTTATTATCTTTCGATATCATGATTTAACTTGTTAAAATCGGTAAATGGGTGAATAATTGAATCAAATAAAAAGAAACACTTAGTGAAATTTATGTTGGCTGGCCTAACCTCGTTGTTGGGCTCTATCACGACCTGGATTAAGATTTTGGGTCGTGACAATATGGTATCAGAGCTCCAGGTTCACGTAAGTCTCACGAGTCGCGGGCAGGCCCAGTAGAGTCTTGCGAATCGGTACAGAGACGTCTGTACTTATCTTCAGGAGGCTATCGGGTGTTAGGATTCCTCTCTTTGTTCATAATCTATCGTGCAATAGATGATGTACTCAAACTTATTCTTCTATTCTCTCACAAATGGTGAGGACGCGCGCACCCGATGTTCCTGATCCGGGAGATGTCGCTACCCTTGCCGCCCGAGGTCGTGGTCGAGGCAGGGGGAGGGCACCTGCTCGAGGTAGGGGACGAGGTCATCCCATATCTATACCATTGGCACCACCAGAGGACCCTATCTTGGAGGAGCAGGACGAGGTGCCTCCAGTAGCTCCTGCTCCAGTGGACTTTATGACGGCGCCGGGCTTCCAGGAGGTCATGGGCCGTATGATGAGATTCATGGACACCATGTCCCAGGCTGGTCTATTCCCAGCAGATCTTGCCACTTCTCAGGCGGGAGGCGGAGTCCAGACCCCTACCGCTCAGGCCGCAGGACAGGTAGCAGCAGTACACCATACCCCGGGTACACCACCCGTGGGTGGGGTCCAGCCTGTAGCAGCAGCACCAGAGCCCAAACTAGTTGCGGAGGGCGATCAACAGAAGATGTTGGATAGATGGACTCGGTTACATCCTCCAGTCTTCGAGGGTGAGCGAGGTGAGGATGCCCAGGACTTCATTGACAGGTGTTGGGACAGACTGCACAACATGAGGATTTTGGAGTCTCATGGAGTCGACTTCACTACATTTCAGCTAGAGGGCAGAGCTCGTAGGTGGTGGCAGTCTTATATACTCTATAGGCCAGCAGATTCTCCTCCTGTCACCTGGGAGCATTTCACACAGATGTTCTTGGACAGATATATTCCACCCTCTGAGAGGGAAGAGCTGCGACGTCAGTTTGAGCAGCTAGAGCAGGGGCAGATGTCAGTGACGGATTATGAGGCCAGATTTTCAAAGCTGTCCTGCCATGCACTTATGATACTGGCTATAGATACCGAGAGAGTGCGGAGATTTGTGGTTGGGTTACATCCAGGTATTAGAGCCACCATGGCCAGGGGGTGGAGATGTGTACTCCGTATCAGCTCGTGGTAGAGATTGCTCGCAGGATCGAGGGTTATCGGTTGCGGAGTAGGGAGAAGGGTCAGCAGGACAAAAGGTCCAGGTTCTCCGGAGACTTCAGAGATGCTCCGGTTAGGAGCAGGGGTCAGTTTGGGGGTGGTCAGCCCAACAGGCCTCCATATTCAGCACCTCCACCACCTCCCCGAGGTGTTCCAGTGAGGCCTCAGTTCAGTGCCATGCCAGAGCGCTCCTACCATCCTCCAGTTATTCAGAGTTCACCCAGTGGTTATCCCAGTCACCAGAGATCCTGTAGTTCATACATCAGTGCTATGCCAGAGGGCCCACATCGCTCCCCGGTTATTCAGGGTTCTTCTTCTTCGGGGCAACATGCTATAGTGCATGGGAGTTGTTACGAGTGTGGGGAACCAGGTCATATGAGGAGGCATTGTCCCAGGTTTCGGGGCAAGGCCGTGCAACAGAGTTATCAGCCCATGGGTTCAGCACCAGCAATCCGGCCGCCTAGAGGTGGAGGACAGGTCGGCAGGGGTCGTCCTAGAGAGGGAGGCTAGTCAGGAGGAGGTCAGTCAGCTCTTGTGCACTCTAGGGGAGCTTAGTCATCAAGTGCTACAGCCAGATTTTATGCCATTCCGGCTAGGTCAGATGCAGTGGCCTCAGACGCCGTGATCACATGTATTATTTCAGTATGTGGTAGAGAGGCTTCAGTATTATTTGATCCAGTATCCACATATTCATATGTTTCAGCACTATTTGCTCATTTTTTAGTGTTCCTCGTGAGTCCTTGGGTTCACCTATATATGTGTCCACTTCTGTGGGCGATTCTGTGGTGGTAGACCGGGTCTATAGGTCATGTGTGATTACCTTCTGTGGGTTCGAGACTAGAGCGGACCTCTTATTGCTCGACATGGTTGATTTCGAGGTCATTTTAGGCATGAATTGTCTATCTCCTTATCATGCCGTGCTGGATTGCCATGCCAAGACAGTTACTTTAGCCATGGCAGAGTCGTCGAGGCTGGAGTGGAGGGGTTCTTCAGTTAGTGCATCCACCCGGGTCATTTCTTTCAGGAAGGCTCGGCATATGGTCGAGAAGGGTTGTTTGGCTTACCTTGCTTATGTGCGGGACACCACCGCCGAGTCTCCGACTATTGATTCGGCGCCAGTTGTTCGAGAGTTTGCAGATGTGTTTCCTTCAGACCTTCCAAGTATGCCTCCAGATCGAGATATTGATTTCTGTATTGATTTGGCTCCAGATACTCAGCCCATTTCTATTCCCCCGTACCGTATGGCTCCTATGCAGTTGAAAGAGCAGCTTGAGGAGTTGTTGGCTAAGGGGTTCATCAGGCCGAGTGTATCTCCGTGGGGTGCTCCAGTCCTATTTGTGAAGAAGAAGGATGGGTCTATGTGGATGTGTATTGATTATCGCCAGTTGAATAAGGTTACCATTAAGAACAAGTATCCTCTGCCGCACATTGATGATCTGTTTGACCAGTTGCAGGGTGCTCGTGTGTATTCTAAGATTGATTTGAGATCAGGTTATCATCAGTTGAAGATTCGGGCCTCAGATGTTCCGAAGACTGCATTTTGTACCAGATATGGCCATTATGAGTTCCTGGTGATGTCCTTTGGTTTGATTAATTCCCCAGCAGCATTCATAGACTTGATGAATATGGTATTCAGGACGTATATTGATTCCTTCGTCATCGTCTTCATTGATGACATCTTGATTATTCGCGGAGCCTGGGTGAGCATGAGCAACATTCGAGAGTTGTGCTCCATACCTTACGGGAACAGAAACTATATGCTAAGTTCTCCAAGTGTGAGTTCTGGTTAGAGTCTGTGGCATTTCTGGGGCATGTGGTATCCGGAGAGGGTATCAAGGTTGATCCATAGAATATTGAGGCAGTTCAGAGTTGTCCGCGTCCTACTTCAGCTATAGAGGTCAGGAGCTTTTTGGGCCTAGCATGCTATTATCGCCGATTCGTGGAGGAGTTCTCCTCTATTGCAGCTCCATTGACTAGATTGACTAAGAAGAATGCCCCATTTCGATGGTCCGACAAGTGTGAGGCGAGCTTTCAGAAGCTCAAGTCAGCATTGACCTCAACACCAGTTTTGACATTGCCTTTCAGTTCTGGGATGTATACGGTGTATTGCAATGCTTCACGCGTTGGGTTGAGATGTGTGTTGATGCAGGATGGGAGAGTTATTGCTTATGCTTCGCGCCAGCTGAAGGTTCATGAGAAGAATTACCCTGTGCATGGCTTGGAGTTGGCGGCGATTGTTCATGCTTTAAAGATTTGGAGGCATTACTTGTATGGTGTGTCTTGTGAGGTTTATACCGACCACCGCAGTTTGCAGCACTTGTTTAAGCAGAGGGATCTTAATTTGAGGCAGCGCAGATGGCTTGAGTTGTTGAAGGACTATGATATCACCATTCTGTATCATCTGGGCAAGGCAAATGTGGTAGCAGATACTTTGAGCAGCAGGGCAGAGAGTATGGGTAGCTTGGCCTACATTACAGCAAAGGAGAGACCTCTAGCCTTGGACATTCAGTCTTTGGCTAATCGCCTGGTGAGATTAGATCTTTCGGAGCTTCGTCGAGTTCTAGCCCATGTGGTTGCTCAGTCTTCATTATCGGGGGAGATTAAGGCTCGACAATTTGATGATCCGTGTCTAGCAGAGCTTCGGGAGACAGTGGTCCAGGGCAGGGCCAAGGAGGTTATTTTAGGCGAGGATGGTGTTCTGAGACTCCAGGGCCGATTGTGTGTTCCTGACGTTGATGGCCTGGGGGAAAGGATTTTAGCGAAAGCGCACAGTTCTCGATATTCTGTTCATCCAGGAGCGGCAAAGATGTATCGTGATTTGAAGCATCATACTGGTGGAGGCGGATGAAGAAGGACATTGTGCAGTACGTGGCTAGGTGTCTTAATTGCCAGCAGGTTAAGTATGAGCATCAGAGGCTAGGAGGCCTACTTCAGCAAATGCTCATTCCTGAGTGGAAATGGGAGCGCATCACTATGGACTTCGTGGTTAGGTTGCCTCAAACCTTGTGGAAGGTTGATGCTATTTGGGTTATTGTGGATAGATTGGCCAAATCGGCGCATTTCATTCCTGTGGCTACTACTTACACTTATGAGAGGCTAGCCCAGATCTACATTCGGGAGATCGTCAGGTTGCACGGTGTGCCGGTGTCCATTATATCAGATCGAGGTCCTCAGTTCACCTCGCACTTCTGGAGAGCATTGCACAGTGAGTTGGGCACTCAGATAGATCTCAGCTCAGCATTTCACCCTCAGACTGATGGCCAGTCGGAGCGTATAGTTCAGATATTGGAGGATATGCTCAGGGCTAGTGTGATTGACTTCGGAGGTCAGTGGGATCAGTTCTTGCCTTTGGCGGAGTTTGCATACAATAATAGTTATCAGTCCAGCATCAAGATGGCT
>ML287731.1:0-18615 GCA_005239495.1 Nicotiana undulata | reverse complement strand
TCTAGCGGGTTCAACATTAGACGCAGTCATGGCCCGAAGGTGGGATTTTTGGGTCGTGACAATAACTCTTTCAAAACCTTACTTAGACATTAAGTATTTTTATTAATTTTGCAACACATGTGTGCTTAGACTGCGAATCATTCAAAACTCTTTACTTGTCTAAACAATTAATTGCATACTTTCTACTTGCTTAAATTCACAAAGATGTTTCGCCGGGAACCACAGTTGTGGACTGTGAGGGGTGCCTAACACCTTCCCCTTAGAGTAATTTCAAGCCCTTACCCTGTCTCTGGTTATCTAATCTTGTTTGAAAATGACCCCAAATAGGTGCCCTAACGCACTTTAACTCGTTAGGTGGCGACTCTTGGAATCCTTGCACACCCCTTTCCCAAAAGGAAACGAGTTGTCCCAATAAGTGTCTCAATTCTCACCACGGCCACTCCAAACCCGAACCAACTGACCCAACATATCATAATTAGGTTAATTAACACATGACAAGGCTGAAATAGGGGAAATAGGGCAAATCTCACGGAACGACCGATCGGGTCGTTACATTCCCCCCCTCTTAAACAAACATTCATACTCGAACGGGTGAGGAAACATACCTGGAGTCTCAAATAAGTTAGAATATCTGCTCCGCATCTACACTCGGTCTCCCAGGTGGCCTCCTCCACCGGCTTCCATATCCACTGCACCTTTATAGAAGCTATATCATTAGACCTCAATCTTCTAACCCGACAGCCCAAAACAGCCACCGGCTCCACCTCATAAGAGATATCACCCTCAAGCTGAACCGTGCTGAAGTCTAACACATGAGACAGGTCACCAACATACTTGTGGAGCATCGAAACATGAAATACCGGATGAACACTCTATAAGCTGGGTGGTAAAGCAAGTCTATTAGCCACCTCTCCAACCCTCTCAAGCACCTCAAAAGGCCCAATGAACCAGGGACTCAACTTTCCCCTCTTCCCGAACCGCATAACACCCTTCATAGGTGACACCTTCAGCAGTACCTTCTCCCCCTCCATGAAGGACACATCCCGGACCTTCCGGTCCTCATAACTCTTCTTCCTAGACTGCGTCGTGCAAAGCCGCTCCTGTATCAACTTCACCTTATCCATCACATCCTGTACCAAGTCTAAGCCAAATATCCTAGCATATAAAGCCTCATACCATATAAAGCATACCAAGTCTCATACAGAGCCATCTTGATACTCGACTGATAACTATTATTATATGCGAACTCCGCGAGTTGCAGAAATTGGTCCCATGAACCCCCAAAATCAATGACACAGGCACAAAACATGTCCTCCAAAATATGAATAATACGCTATGACTGCCTATCGGTCTGAGGATGAAAAGATGTGCTCAACTCTACCTGAGTACCCAACTCTCTCTACACGGCCCTCAAGAACTGTGATGTGAATTGAGTACCTTTGTCTGAGCTGATAGAAACTGGAACACCATGCAATCGGACAATCTCCTTGATATAAATCTCAGCTAACCGCTCCGAAGAATAGGTAGTACGAACAGGAATGAAGTGTGCGGACTTGGTCAGCCGATCCACAATACCAAATACCATCGAACTTCCTCGAAGTCCGTGGGAGTCCAACTACAAAGTCCATAGTGATCCGCTCCCACTTCCATTCCGGAATATCCAACCTCCGATGCAATCCACCTGATCTCTGGTGCTTATACTTGACCTGCTGACAGTAGAGACACCGAGCTACAAACTCAAAAATGTCCTTCTTCATCCGCCTCCACCACTAATGTTGTCTCAGAACCTGATACATCTTCGCGGCACCTGGGCGGATGTAATACTGCGAGCTGTGGGCCTCTTATAGAATCAACTCTCGAAGCCCATCCACATTGGGCACACATTTCCAGCCATGCATCCTTATAACACTATCCTCACCAATAACCACATCGCTGGCATCACCTCGCCGGACCATTTCCTAAAGAACGAGTAAATGTGGGTCATTATACTAGCGCTCTCTGATCCGGTCATAAAGAAAAGACCTGGAGGCTACACAAGCCAACACCACGGGGGGCTCTGATAGATCCAATCTCACCAACTGACCCGCTAAGTCTTGAACATCAAGTTCTAATGGTCTGTTCCTTGCTGGAAGATATGCTAGACTCCCAAACTCTCTGCCCTCCGACTCAAGGCATCAGCCACTACATTGGCCTTCCCCGGATGGTATAGAATAGTGATGTTAGTCCTTGAGAAGCTCCAACCATCTCCTATGACGCAAATTAAAATCCTTCTACTTAAGCAGATGCTGCAGACTACGGTGATCAGGGAAAACCTCACAATGTACCCCATACAAATAATGACACCAAATCTTCAAGGTGTGAACAATGGATGCTAGCTCGAGATCATGTATGGGATAATTCTTCTCATGAGTCTTCAACTGGCGCGAGGCGTAGGCAATCACCCTACCCTCCTGCATCAAAACACACCAATGCCTATCCTTCAGGCATCACAATATACGGTATAAGAACCTGAAGCTGATGGAAACACTAATAGTGGAGTTGAGGTCAATGCAACCTTGAGCTTCTAAAAGCTCTCCTTACACTCGTTCGACCACCTGAACGGTGGACCCTTCTGGGTCAATTTGGTCAAGGGCGAAGCAATAGACGAAACTACCTCCACAAAGCGACGGTATACCACCAAGGAAACTCCTAATCTCTATAGCTGAGGACGGCCTGGGCCAACTCTACAGCGCCTTTATCTTCTTCGGATCAACCTGAATACCCTCACTGGACACCACGTGCCCCAAGAAAGCTACTGAGCCAAGCAAAAACTCACACTTGGAGAAATTTGCATAAAGCTTCTCCTCCCTCAATCTCTGTAAAACAACTCTCAAATGTTGAGCATGCTCCTCCGGGCTACGAGAATATACCAGGATGTCATCAATGAACACAATAACAAAGGAATCCAGATACGGCTGAAACACGCTTTTCATCAAATGCATGTACGTTGCTGGGGAATTGGTCAGCCCAAAAGACATCACCATAAACTCGTAATGACCATAACGAGTCCTGAAAGTTGTCTTGGGAATATCAAAATCCTGAATCTTTAGCTGATGATACCTGGATCTGAAGTCAATCTTAGAGAACACTCTGGCTCCTTGAAGTTGGTCAAACAAATCATCAATGCGAGGAAAAAGATACTTATTCTTGACTGTAACCTTGTTCAATTGCTTGTAGTCAATACACATTCTCATGGAACCATCCTTCTTCTTCACAAATAACACCGGTGAACCCCAAGGTGACACACTAGGTCAAACGAACCCCTTATCTAGGAGTTCCTGAAACTGCTCTTTCAATTCCTTCAACTCCGTTGGTGCCATACGATAAAATGGAATAGAAATAGGCTGAGTGTTTGGCACTAGATCAATACCAAAATCAATATCCCTGTCAGGTGGCATGCATGGCAGGTCTATAGGAAACACGTCCGTAAATTCACAAACCCCGGGAACAGAATCAATAGTGGGAGCCTCTCCACTGACATCCCTCACAAAATCCAAATACGATAAACATCCATTTTCCACCATACGCTGAGCCTTCAGATAAGAAATCACCCTTCTAGGCACATACTCAATAGAACCTCTCCACTCAACCCTCGGAACTCCTGGCATAACCAAGGTCACAGTCTTAGCATGACAATCAAGAACATCATGACACGGAGATAGCCAATCCATGGCCAATATCACATCAAAATCAATTATGCTAAGAAACAATAGGTCCACTCGGGTCTCCAGACCTCGAATAGATATCACACAGAACTGATACACACGGTCCACAACAATAGTATCACCCACCAGAGTCTACACATGAACAGATGTAACTAAAGACTCACGGGGCATATCCAGAAAATGGGCAAACTATGACGAAACATAGGAATATGTGGAACCAGGGTCAAAGCATCTCGGTGACAGATTGAGATAATACATGTGATCATTGCATTGGAGGCCATAGCATCTGGCCTAGCTAGAAGTTCATATATACGAGCCTGACCTCCACCTGCTCGCCCTCCCCCTTTACGATGATCTCTAGCTGTTTGACCCCCACCCCTAGCTGCCTGGGTGGGTGGTGAAGTAACTGGAGCAGAAGTTGAGGGCTGACCCCTTTACTGAGAAGAACCACCAAGACGATGAGGACACTTCTTCCACACATGCCCAAACTCTCCACACTCGAAATCACTCCCTGCAGCTGGAGATGGGGACTGAAGGGAACCCATGGCACCAGGATAGCCACTAAATGAACCATGCATAGAGGAATCGTGAACTGATGGTGCTTTGGAGGAACTCTGGGTTGGAAGGACACTGAATGAAGAATGGCCTGGATGAGAACTGTGGGGACCCATCCCCGAGGATGCACCACTATAAGCTGAGCGAACTGGCTGAGGAGACCCAAATGAGCGGCCTCTACCGTGCTGAAACTGTCCTCTGAAGGAGCACCACTAAAACTACCAGATCCACGAGGCCTCTTGGCATGTCTCTCCTCTCTCTCCTAACGGCGAACTGTCTTAATATCCCGAGAAATATCAACAACCTGCTCGAAAGTAGCACATGATACCCTCTCTCTAGTCATCAAAAGACGCAGCTGATAAGTGAGGCCATCCACGAACCTCCTGATCCTCTCCCTCTCAGTAAGGACCAACTCTGAAGCATGACGAGCTAACTAATAAAACCGCATCTCATACTGTGTCACCGTTAACTCACCCTGACACCGCTGCTCAAACTGCATATGTTGCTCCTCTATGTGAGACTAGGGAACATACTTCTCTAAAAAGAGAGTGGAGAACTTCTGCCAAGTAAGAAGTGCTGCACCAACAGGCCTACGCCTCTCATAAGACTCCCACTAGGTAAAATCAGCCCGTGAAAACTAGAAACTAGCAAACGAGACCCCACTGGTCTGCATTATCCCTGCAGTACGAAGCATCCTCTAACACTTGTCCAAGAAACCATGGGCATCCTCGCCCTCAGCACCAATGAATGTCGGAGGCTGAAGTCTACTAAATCTCTCCAACCGACGCTGCTCGTCATCTGGCATGGCTGGAACCACAAAGTCCTGAGCTGGGGCAACCGGCTGGGCTGGAGCTGCCCCCGGTGTCTGGAGCCGCTGAGTAACCTTCTCAAGTGTCTGGGAAGTTAGAGTCTGAATACCTCCCCCGGTCTGAGAAGTAGCAGCAGTAGTAGATGCAGCAACTGCCTGAGCAAGCCTGGTGCACGATAGGCACTGCAAGTGCTTGAGCTTGTTCCGTTGGAACTTCCGCGGTGGGGACCTGATCCTGAATAGTAGGTGGATCCACGGGCACTGCCCCGGCTGCTGCACGGGCTGCTCCCCTACCCGTATTAAAATACACTGCCCAGCTGCTTGTACTATGCGATCGCAGCTGGGCCAGTGCGTTCGCACAGTGCAATTTCCTAGGGCCTTCAAGAAGAATAGTGCGATCGCAGCTGAAGGTTGGCGATCGCAGAGAGTAGCAACAGGGGGGGTAGGCAGCTTTGTGCGATCGCGTGGGGGTGAGGGATGCGATCGCGGAGAACAAAAAAGGCCCAGTCAAGCATACCCTGTGCGATTGCGGATAGACTTGTGCGATCGCACAAGTCATTCTCCCACCCCAGGTCCAACCTCTTTTGCAATCGCAGCAGATTGCCTACAAACTCACTGAAGAAAACAAAGACAGAAAAATTCTAGTGTTTTGGAATTACTTCGAGGGGTTCGAAACTCACCCGAGCCCCTCGGGACCCCGTTCAAAGACACCAACAAGTCTGTATTCATGATACGGACTCGCTCGAACTTCCGGAACATGAAAAACCACAATGAAACTCAAAATTCAACCCCAAAACCAAATTGAATCAACTTAAGAACTTAAGAACTCTAGAATTCACTTCATTGCGCTGAACGGGTCTATACTACTCGGAATTACTTCAATGACATAAATGACATAACGAAACTATTCCCGGTCTCGGAATTGCATTCGGACCTCGGTAGCATAAAATCACATTCCAAACCAAATTTCAAGTTCTTTAAACATCCTCAAAACTTCACTAACTCTAAATTTCCCATTTTGATCCGAAACCCGTCAAATCAAGCCCGTTTCTTACCAAATTTCATAGATAACCTAAATAACACATATTGAATCTGTTTCGGGCTCCGAACCCATAATACGGGCCCGGCAGCACAGGTTTCACATCAATGTTCATTTTCATAAGCCTTTATTATTTTCAGAAAATAATTTTCTTTAAAAATTAATTCCTCAAACTTGGGTCCTCGGAAATCGATCCGGGCATACGCCCTAGTCCCATATTTTCCTACGGACCTTCCAAGACCGTCATATCACGGATCCGGGTCCGTTCACCAAAAATGTTGACCAAAGTCATCTTTATTCAATTAATTATCATAAATTCAACTCTTTATCAAGTTTCCACATAAAGGCTTCCTGGCTACGATCCCGGGCTACGCACGCACATCGAGGTGAGATTGATGGAGGCTTTCGGGGCCTCGGAACACAGTCATAATTAAATTTACATAAGATGACCTTTTGGGTCATCACAACTCGGCACTCGGACTCAGTAGGTACTTGCGCTCACTAGGGGTGTATAGACTACGGAGGGGTTCCTACAGCCTAAGCGCTAATATCAAGCCATCTTGTGGCATAAATCACTCAGGATCTCGGCCTCTCACATATCATAAATAATGTAACATGTTGCGGCGTGCATCCCGATCCCATAATATCTTCACAACATTGGCCCTCGGCCTCACTCAGTCAGAAACTCTCAACAAGCCACTCGGGCTATCAACAAATGGGGTACTCGACCCAAAACAACATTTTATATCACAAAATAGTGTAAACAAGTCTGAGTTTCGGAAACAATAAAACATGATATGACTGAGTGTAAATCATAAGTCAATAAAGTAAGGAATACCAACAAATAGCCCCAAAGGGGTCTAAACAAGCCGGCACAAGGCCCTAAACATGTCGTTGAGACAAAATGTAGTAATAACCTGAAAACACAATTTATCATATGATTTAAAATTGATAACGCAACTCAATAGTTGCCACGGGAATGACCAAGTCCCAACCTCCTATCAGTGCACGCCACACACTCGTCATCCAGCATGTGCGTCATACCAAGATTGTGAGAAAATACTAAGTCCGAGGTTTCATACCCTCAGGACAAGATTTACCGTCATTACTTACCTCAAACCGACACGAAAACTACTCTGCGATGTCTTGCCTCTTGAATCGGCTCCCAATTTCTCCGAATCTAACCAAAACCAAATTAATAACATCAAAATATGCTACAGAGACGAAACCCATTCGAAAAGTATCAAAATTAGGCCTAAATCACGAAATCGGCCAAAACTGACCCCTCTCCCCCCCGGGCCCACATCTCAGAATTCAATAAAAATCACAAAACGGAATCCTTATTCACCCACGAGTCTAACCATATACATCAAAATCCAACCACAATTGTCCCTTCAATTCGTCAATTAAAGTCTCCAAATTATAAGCCCTAATTTCGGGTTTAGATCCTACTAATTTTAGCTTTAATTACTTAGAAATCAACATAGAATCGAGTATTGAGTCTAAACATCTTACCTCCAAGTGTTTCCCTTCGATTCGCTCTTCAATCCCTCTCAAAAAGCTTCAAAACCGCTCAACAATGGTGAAAACTGGGCTGAAAATTGCGAAGGAGGGGTTTAAATACTTCTGCCGAGAACACTCTATGCGAACGCATCATAACTCTCGTGTTCGCATAGGCTAATCAAGCCTGCCTCCAAATATACTCATTGCGAACGCGTCCTAGCTTCATGAACGTGAAGCTTTATCTACTGTACCCATCGCAAACGTGACCCACTTATGCGAACGCATAGACCGAACGGGGCCCGAGGTCCCCAGTTGCTGCTCCTCATCACGAACGCAACCCACCTGGTGCGAACGCGTAGAACACTTTGCCAACCCTGCACCATCCTAAACTCAAACTATAGAACAACTTGCCCCATGCCCTAAAGAACCCTTCGTGAACGCGGCTCCACCAACGCGAACGCGGAGAAGAAAACTCTGCAACCAAAAACCAGAAAATATCTGCCAAATCCGAAGTCCAAAATTTTATCTGTTAACCACCCGATGCCTCCGAGACCTCAACCAAACATGCCAACACCTCCCATAATCTTACTCAAACTTAGTCGTGCCTTCGAAACACTCAAAACAATGCCAAAACACCAAAATCACCTCGCATTCAAGCCGATGAACTTT
Organism: Nicotiana undulata; assembly: GCA_005239495.1. Lineage (NCBI taxonomy): Eukaryota > Viridiplantae > Streptophyta > Magnoliopsida > Solanales > Solanaceae > Nicotiana > Nicotiana undulata. Next base: position 10,337 of record ML287731.1, on the reverse strand, counting down.
GAGATTTCTAAATTTTTCCAATGATGCCGAAAACACGTCCGATTGACCTAAAATTTGCACACATATACATGATGACACTAAGAACGTGCTCCAACTTCTGGAATTCCATTCTGACACCGATAACCTATTTTCCAATGCCGACCAAAAATCGCAAAAAATGCATTTTCGCCATTTCAAGCCTAATTCTACTCCGGACATCAAAACCACATTCCAAACACACTCCTAAGTCCCAAATCACCTAACGAAGCTATCCGAGACATAAAATCTACATTTCGAGGTTATTCACCAATAAGTCAACTCCCAGTTGAGTTTTCCAACTATTAAGCCAATTTAAGAGACTAAGTGTCTCAATTCTCACCACGACCACTCCGAACCCGAACCAACCGACCCAACGCATCATAATTAGTTTATTTAACACATGACAAGGATGAAACATCGGAAACGGGGAAAATCTCACGGAACGATTGGCCAGGTTGTTACAACGGCCTTCCGCAAGGCGACGACAATGGCCCAATCAATTACGCAGGGAGAAACATCCTGCACCACACCTGCAGTACTAGTATAGTTCCTCAAATTCCCAATTTATTGCAAGCGCTTCGCGTCGCACGATGACGAATAAAAAAGGGAAGTGCTCCTAACAGCCGTGTAGCCTCTTTAAAATAAGTACAGACGTCTTCGTACCGATTCGCAAAACTCACTTGACATACTCATGACTCGTGATACCTAAGGGAACCTAGTGCTCTGATACCATGTTGTCACAACCTAAAATCCATTAAACGACGTGATGGCGCCGGACACTACTTTCAGGCAAGCCAACACCAAGAAGTTAATTAAGTTTTTATTTTAATACTCTTGAAATCATTCCTTTTCATTACATTAAATAATAATTAACAAATTTTTACTGAGTAAACAATAATGTCTTTAACAAATTTAAATAATGAATAAATCCCATAATCATCCCAGAACCCAGTGTCACACGTGCATGAGCAATTTCTAGGAAACAAATGAAATACAACAACCATCTGGAATACAAATAGGACAGTAGGGAAAATACAACACAATACTCTGTAGGAGACTTTGCTGGTTGCGGGTCGTCTCGAGAGGTGCAGCTCATCTAAGTCTCCATATCAACCATGTCGCTGCGCCAAGCTAGGCCACTAGGCACACCTGTGACCGTGCAACAAAATGCACATCAAGTGTAGTATGAGTACAAAAACAACGTCTACCAAGTGAGTATCCCGCCTAACCTCGAAGAGGTAGTGACGAGAGGTCGACTTTGACACTTATTAGAGGTCAAATTAATATAATTTAATGTGACGCTAAGCATGGATGTCATAAATAAATAACAAATACTAACAGGAAGGGACAACTTCTTTCATAATTATAAATTTCAATTTCCGTCATTTCATTTAACAACATACATCTCAAGGCAATTAAAAAGTTCAAATCACAGAAGCTACCCAGCAAATATCATGTGCAAGTAATGTCGAGGTCGTACGACCCGATCCAACATAAATGTAAATTGTGCACTGCCGCAGGGTGGAACGGCGCGAAATATAGATGCATCTATTACCCCGCTCGCGAATCATACATGCGACGTGATCAAATGTAAATACACACATTCCATCAGTCAATCAAGAACTCACCATTGAACATTTATCCAAGGGAAAGTCAATCCTCTTTTCACAATTTAAGAAAAATAAAGTTTAACTTATTTAGAAATTCATTTACTAATTTGATATGATTTAAGCAATTTAAATTTGTCAATTAGGTTATCAAAATTTCAAGTATAGCATGCTTTTGAGTCCTAGACTACCCGAACTTAAGCACAATAGTAGCTATGCACGAACTCTTGTCACCTCGTGCGTACGTATCCCTCACAAATAGTAGCACATAATTAATTATTTCACCTATGGGGACAATTCTCTCATACAACGTTAGAAAGGAGACTTACCTCGCTCAGAAGTTTCATAGCCGGCTTCCAAGCCCACCCGATAACTCGAATCGATGCACAACGCTCCAAAACTAGTCAATAATTATGCAAACCCATAAATGTATACTCAATTATTCATAACAATTCAACTTATAACAATTTCTAACCCCAATCGAAAGGTCAATAAAATCAACCCCGGGCCTACGTGCCTGGATTCCAAAGTTTCACGAAGATAATGATTACCCGTAACTTTACGAACTCAAATATATATTTTGTTTCAAATTCCATGCCCAAATCCGAGGTCACAATCCAAAATTCCAAATTCTAGGTCTTCTACGCAAAACCCCACAATCTATACAAATTTCCATGTTCAAATCCATATATAATCACGTGTTTAACTCAAAACTAGTATAAACCACTTACCTCATGCTTGGTGATGAAAATGGCACTTCCAAGTTGCTCCAATATCGACTCCCATGGAGAAAATATGGTGAAAATGAGCCAAATCCTTGCTTTAAAATAACACACTGCCCAGCTTGCTCTTCGCACCGCGGTCAATTGACCGCTTCTGCGGTTACGTAGGTGCGGCCCAACTACCGCTTCAGCGGTCTTCCACCAGGCCCATCAACTCCGTATCTGTGGCTCCCCGCGCGCAGGTGCGGTCCCGCTTCTGCAGATCTCGACTACATCTGTAGTCCACGCCTTCCCCAGCAAAATCTGCTCATGCGAGCTCCTTCCCGTTATTGCGGAGCTCGCACCTGCGGCCCTCTTTACGCATATGCGATCACACCAGAACCTCAGCTGCTTCAGCCCTTCCTCAAATTCCATTTTCGATCCATTAACCACCTGAAATCCACCCGAGGCCTCCGGGACCCCATCCAATCACACTAACCAGTTCCAAAACATAACGCGGACCTTCCCGAAGCCTCAAATCACACAAACAACACCAAAACCATGAATCACACTCAAATCCAAGCTTAATGAACTTTAGAACTTCCAACTTCAACATTTGATGCCGAAAACTATCAAATCACGTCCAATTGACCCCAAATTTTGCACACAAATCATATTCAACATTACGGGCCTATTCCAACTTTCGGAATCAGAATCTGATCCTGATATTAAAGAACGTCCACTTCCGGTCAAACTTCCCGGAGACCTCTAAATTTTCTAACTTTAGCCAAATGACTTCCGAATGACCTACGGACCTCCGAATTTGCTTCAGATCGCGCTGCCAATACCAGAATCACCATACAAAGCTATTCCCATACTTGAAATCCCAAACGAACATCGATTACACTGAAATGTACTTCAATCTAAATTTCTGAAATTCTTCAAAAATGCTAACTTCCACAATATGCGCCGAAACGCTCCCGGGTCATCCAAAACCTGACCCGAACATACGCCCATATCCGAAATCGTCATACAAACCTGGCTAAACATTCAAATCCTGATTCCGAGATCATTTACTCAAAAATCCAATCTTAGTCAACTCTCCCAACTTAAGGCTTCCGAAACGAGAATTCTCTTCACAATTCAACTCCAAAACACCGGGAATTCAATTTCGACCATGCGTACAAGTCATAATATCCGAGGTGAGGCTGCTTATGGCCACAAACATTCGAAGAATGCGCTAGAGCTCAAAACGAGCGGTCGGGTCGTTACACTATGGATTGGTTAATTGGATCTAAACCCATGTAAAATTTCTCCAACAATATTGTATCCGGAAAACCATGATTCGGTGACCACACTAAGTATAGCTTAAGACGGTCCCATGCCTCATGTAAGTGTTCTCCTGGTAGTTGCTTGAAGAAGAAGATTTTATCTATGAGATAAGATTTCTTGCTTTGTGTGAACCATTTGGCTAAGAAAGCACGGACGAGTTCATGCCAAGAGTGTATAGAATGAGAAGGTAGATTTGAATCCATTTTCTCGCCTCTCCAGCTAATGAGTACTTGAATATATGCAGTCTCTGGGCATCATCTTTCACATTGTTTTGCTTATGCATTGCACACACACCCAAGAAGTTTCTAAGGTGTTGTGTTGGATCATCATCATTAGAATTTTTGAATAATCCTTATGCCTTGAGCATTAGGATTAGACCATGTTCTACCTTGAATGTAGCAGCATCAACTCACGAAGGGACAATGGCGTTGGTATCCTCAATATATTCCTCAATATCGGCAAGGGAATTCTCTTCTTCCTCATAATCGGCCATATTTACCTAGCACACCAAGCAAAGCAATCAATGTGTGATGGAATATAAAAAGATATAAAGTACAGTACACACTAATTAGTAATTCAAAACTGTATTCCCCGACAACAGCGCCAAAATGTGATACGCTCAAATATACCTTAATTGTGATGACCTAAAAGGTCATCCCGTGTATTTCTAGTTAATTCTGTTTTTCGAGGTCATGAAAACCTCCTTCTATCTCACCTTGATTTGCGTGCGCATTCCGGGCGTGTAGCCGGGAAGTCATTATGTGAAAACTGAGGAAAATGACAACTTTATCTTTGAAATTTAAATTAAGTTGAATTTGATCAACATTTTTGGTAAACGAACCCGGACCCGTGATTTGACGGTCCCGGAGGGTCCGTAGGAAAATATGGGACTTGGGCGTATGCCTGGAATCGAATTCCAAGGTCCCAAGTCTAAGAATTGAATTTTTGAAAGAAATATTTTTCTGGAAATATAAGAGGTTTTTGAAAATGTAATTATATGTGAAATCTGTGGTATCGGTCCAGTATTATGGTTTCGGAGCCCGGTACAAGTTCAAAATAATATTTATGTCATGTCTATAAAGTTTGGTAAGAAACGGATGTCATTTGACGTGATTCGGACCCGTACATGCAAAGTTGATGTTTTAGAAGTTTTTGGAAACTTCCATTGATTTTGGGGTTAAATTCGTTTTTTATGATGTTAATTTTATGATTTGAGCGCACGAATGAGTTTGTAGGATATTTTTGAGGTTGTGTGCATATTTTGTTTGGATCCCTGAGGGCTCGGGTGTGTTTCGGATAGGTGTCGGGGTGTTTTTGAACTTAAAAATCTGGTGTTTTGATCATTTTCTGGTGTCTGGTGTAGTGTACTATAGGAACGCATAGTACACGCTGGGGAGGGGGTTGGTCAGTGCTATGCGAACGCACCACTCCAAGTGCGAACGCGGAGCACAAGATTTTAGCTCTACGCGAACGCAGTCAAGGGGGTGCAAACGCACAGAGTAAAGAGGGGACCTGGGGGCTGGGTAATATTAATCCTGTGCGAACGCGACATGTAGCTCGCGAGCACATAGGTCAAATAAGTTAAAACTTCGCAAACTCTGCCAAGGGATCGCGAACACGAAGCGTAATTTTTGCCCAGTTATAATTTTTATCAAAACCAGAACACTTACGGGATTTCACCCAAAACTCACAACTTCTTCTTCACACCACTTTGGGCAATTTTAGAAAGGAAACTTCACCATAACTTCATAGGTATGTAACCTTGAACTCTTTTTCTTCAATATTTATCAACACCCATTAGATTTCTAGGCCTAAATCATGAGTTTAAGGGTAGAAAATTAGGGATTTGGGTAGAGATAGGGCTTTTTGATTAATTGGGAATTTGACCTCTTTTTGGGGTATGATTTCAAAACAAATTATATATTCGGGATCGGGGGTGATCGGGTAATCGGGATTTGGTTCTAACCTCGTGTTTTGACCAAGCAGGCCCGGGGTCGATTTTTGAATTTTTCGGAAGAATGTTAGAAAGTCTATAACTAAGCATTGGAATTGTATTATTTAGCATTTATTGATGTTATTGAGTCAATTATGTTTAGATACAATTGATTTGGAGTCGAGTTCGAAAGTAAAAGCGGTGCTTGAGGCTTGATTTTGATCGTGAAAGTCGAGGTAAGTGTTTGGCCTAACCTTAGCTTGAGAGAATAAGTGTTAAGTCTTATTTGCTACGTGATTTTTCCATATTCAATGTATAGGTGAGGTGACGAGTACCTATATGTTGTTGTCAAGCATGCCTGTGAGTCGAATATATATATATATATATATATATATTCAATGGTAAACACCTATTAACATTACACACCCATTTAAGGTCCACAACCTTAGTATTAAAAACTAGCCACTTATACTAAAATACAAAAATAGAACAATATTTAAAGTCATAATGCTTACAAAAGTGTAAGAATCTTTCTTCTAAAGCTTCAACAAGGATGAATATTCAATGCCTTCAATTGTAGTCTCTTTTTCATACAAGATGACCCACAAAGACCCTAACAAATCTATTTATAGTGGACTAAAAGTCGGAGCCAAAATTGGACAAAAATGATCCTGCAGAGCAGTTATGCGACCGCATACTGGTCGCACATCACGTATGCGGTCCGCATAACTTCAAATCCATCGCATAATCTCAAATCTCTTAACCCCAGATCTTGGCCGCATGTTAGTTATGTGGTCCACGTAACCGTTATGCCACCGGATAATCCTTCGCAAAAGTGCCTCTTCAGCTTTCTTGATCTCAGTTATGCGGTCCGCATAAGTATTATGCGACCGCATATTGGACCGCATTTTTACCTCTTTAATTGCCCATAAATCTGCTTCATTGTGCAATGGTTATGCGGTTCGCATATGATTTATGTGACCACATAATTGCCTCATATATGCTCTTTTGATACTATTTGACTTCTTTTCTGTATTTTTGGGTCCTCATGCCTCATACACCGCAAACCATCAAAACTTCATAAGAATTGACTCAAAATGCATTTAAAGATGAACTATAGTCTATGTAATTGGTATAAAATGTGACAAAATTCTACGGCCCATCACGCAACAGGAGGGATAAGAGAGGATGTATAAGGAGGAATAAGGGTGAATATGTTTATGCGGTGGGATCGGGTTGCACGCCGCAACAAGATGAATAAGGGTTGATTGATATGGTGAGCTAAGGGTGGGTATATATATATATATATATATATATATATATATATATAATTTACTGTTATTGTTATTGTTGAGGAGGAATAGCGAAGAATTTTGGGATGCCTGGAGGTATCAGGTTGCGCGCCGCAACAAAACTATATATTTTAATTTCCTGAACTGCATTTCTTTTTGGTATTTCTTTCATTATCTGATATAGTAGGGATTGGTGATTCTGGACGTCACTGGTTCGCTTTAGAGGCTGTTGTTATCGGTTTCAGTTGGCTGTTTGGTTCTGTTCTGTATTTCTATAATTCTGTCATTTATATATTGTGTACAAGTTTTTGTATAGATGCCCCGCCTTAGCCTTATCACTACCTCGTCTAGGTTAGACCCGACACTTACCAGTACATGGGGTTTGTTGTACTACTACTACACTCTGCACATTGTGCAGAGTTTAGAGACAGTCCCAGCAACGCTCATTAGTGAGCCTGGATCAGATATCTTTTGAGACTCGAGGTACGGATGTTCAGCGCCTACAGCACCTGGAGTCCCCATCCTCTTTTCTTGAGCTGTAAAACTTCATTTAGACAACCTTATACTTATTTCAGACCTTTATGTGTATTACCTTAGAAGCTCGTGAACTCATGACACCAGATTCAGGGAATTGTAATAGACGATTGGATGTTTAATTTCCGCATTTGTACTTAGAACATACCTATTACTTTAGTTTGTTATCAATGTTATTGCTTAAACTGATATAGGAAGTAAAATAATTATCTAATGTTGGCTTGCCTAGCCAGTGAAGTGTTAGGTGCCATCACGATCACGACGGTGGGAATTCCGGGCCGTGACACTAATTTAATTAATAAATGAGCAATCTATGCTAAATGCCCATGAAACCTAAATTTAATACCATTTTTTACCCTTTTTATAATAATTACAAAACATGTCCATCCCACTAAAACTTATTACCCGATCATCCACCATAACTCTAGTCCTTCAGTTACAAGTGACCGTTAAAGCCAAACTGACAAACTTTCCTAGTTATTCTTTGGTTAATCAACCAAAAAGAAAGTAACTTTCTTTAAATTCTAATTTTTTTGCAACATTGTTGGTTCTAGAAATAGCTAAACTTTTTCTTTATTTGTCTCCCTCTTTCTTTCGGTTTCAATCTTAAATTCAGTATAGAATTAACTACTAATTTCTTTAGTAATTGGATTAGCTGAGCACATAGACCCCACTAGTGAGATTTTATTAGGTATGTGATTGTTGTTGAGCACATAATTCAATTATGGAAAAATATCAAACTAAAAAAAGAATGTATATACTCCAGGTGCATAAGTTTAAAGTTTCAAATTTGAATTTACATGTGGGTTTTGAAGTGTTTATTGTTAGAATTTAGTGGCTATTATTTTATGATCTGTAGATTGTGGTGTTAATGATGATTTTTTCAAGATTTAATTGTGACAAACATTAATATGGCATTGGAGGACCTTATAGCTTGAAACTCATAAATTGAGTTTGTGGTTATTTCGGTTCGATTTTGACCGGGTATGTTCGAAATGTTAATTGAAGGATGTGGCTATATTCTGTGTCAATTTGGTGGAGATTGTAGAGTAGATTTTAAATTTTGGATTGAAATTGAGTTGAAGTAGCAAAGAAGACAGATTTGTACTGTATACCAAAATAGTATATTATATACTCTATTGGTATACAATAATTAATTCAAGAGTATATAATTAACTACATTAGTATATTGCTATTTGCTTCTGAAGGAATGAACCAATATTCTATGTACCAAAATAACATATTATATACCAAGTTTAATTAATTCAATAGATATAATTTATTGCGTTGAACCGACGAAGAAGAATGTGTATTGTATACTAAAATGTTATACTATATACAATTTTGGTATACATTTAATTCTAATGATATACTATTAATGTATATTATATGTCACGGCCTGGAATTCCCACCGTCGGGATCGTGATGGCGCCTATCATTTCACTTGCTAGGCAAGCCAACATTATAGAATCATTAAGCCAATTCTTATACATTTCAGTAAATAACAGCAAATAAGTTATAACAAGTTAAAATGAGTGCGGAAATTTATAATAGCCTCAGTATGTATACTACTACCCAGATCTGGAGTCACAAGTCATGAACTTCTATGATTTTATTACAAGAAAATAACTGAAAGAAATACAACTGTTTTTGAAAGAAAATAAATAGTAAAGTACAATATCTAGAAGAGGACTCCAGGGTCTTTGGATGCCGACAGATCTACCTTGGGTATCTGTTACATCCCGCATTTTCGTTGTTAAAGTTTCGTCGTAAGTTAATCGACACAAGTACGGAAATGAGATTATTTTGAGATTATAAGCATTTTTCTATTTCAAACAAGTGATGAGTATATTCGGGAAGGTGAGAGGGGAAGCAAGTCAAAGAAAATGAATTTTCGTCCAAGTTTGACATGTTGGGATAAAATACGGTCCGAGCTAAAATACTCGGTATTTATGGACTAGTGCCATACAAGGTATCACATGACCATGATAGTAAGGTGTATAAGGTATGTGAAAAGTGAGTAGTATTTGAGTAAGTGAAAATAATTCATAATTATGTGGGTAATTGATTAATTATTGGGTAATGAGACATTATCTAGTTAAATAATAACTAATTATAATATTTTGATAAGATTAAGGACCCCCCTCACGTGGCAGCATGTATGGAATTATAATGAAGGAATGTTGACTAAGTAAGTATGAGTTTAGGTGTCAAAGCTTAGAGAACTCTTTAGCTTAGTAATCACCTTAAGTAGGCCCCACACCTATGATAAAATCTAATTCATTAAGGGAAAATTGGGACTTGCTAACAGATGAATTCAAAAAAGGGAAATTCTCCTAATTCATTAAGAGAAATATAGACTTCATACGGATGAATTCTTAAAGGGAAGTCTTTTGAGACTTTATAACGCTACAGTAACGGGAATTGCGACTCTACAAAATCACAATGCATCTTTTCCAAGACTATCACACGATTATTTTTCCTACTCCAGGTATGTTAAGGCTATCCCTTCTTTCTTTTGGCATGGTCAAAATTATTCCGAAGAAACGAGAAAATGCACAGTTTTTATAAATTACTCTATTCNGAAATAGTAGGGGTGTCTATATTCTTGATTCCCCATGAGAATTATTATTATTTTCTGTTCATGGGTCTCAGAATAATACGCAGTTGGAAAAGTTTATCCGAAAGAAATATTAAGATTATTACGTACTTTTCATGCATTTCACACATGTGCATTGACCCATGATCATATGGCGTTATATACGCGTATATATGTAAATATATGTTTATGGGATATGGGAAAAGGTTATGGCGTTATATACGCACCACCACCTGATCAACTGATATATGATGATGGTGTTGCCCACAGTGGCTGAAATATGATTCAAACGGCGTTATATACGCGTATATATATATATAT
>ML287728.1:67033-88981 GCA_005239495.1 Nicotiana undulata | reverse complement strand
CCTAGCGGGTTCAACGTTAGGCGCAGTCACGGCCTAAAAGGTGGGAATTTGGGTCGTGACAGCATTATCTTTGTGTATTCATAATATCTTGTTTGGTACACTTTTTGAACATATGCATTAGTTATACACTATGCATAATTAATGCATGAAAAACTATGGTATTAGCAATGCAGTAGGTTTTAATGCGTGAATTAGCTCGGTTAAAGACAAAGTTGTCCTTCAAAATTTATGTTTGATAAAAATGTGCTATTATATTAATACAAGTTTAAAATAATCCAATCGTGAGAAATAAAATTATATCCCTAGTAAATAAATAAATACTTAGAATATTTCCTTTTTTATAAATAAACATTCAGTTCTATACAGGTAGACTAATCAGATAATTGTTTAAAAACGTTTTCATATAATAACATTCCTCAACATATGTTTCTTTGAAAAGACAGAGTGATGGACTGGTTTTGAGGGTAGTTATGTAAAAAATAGTTCTTTTATAAATTTTGCAATGCTTTAATACATCAAATTAAATAACGGATAAAAAATATGTCAGCATAACTAATGTCAGCATAACTAATGCAAGTATAACTAATACCAGCATTACTAATACACTTTATTCAGCATTATTCTTATGCACCCTACCAAACGACCCCATAGTGTCCAAGCCAGCTTGCACGCACCTCGACTAGTTCCATGGGATACCTGCTATTTTCCACCAGCAACAGCTACCAGGTAACTCTGTCCACCAATGCTTGAATATATAAGAAGAAATCACCTAGTTTTTTTTGCGTCCATTGAAATTTGTTACTTTTTTTTAATTAAGGACAAATATTTATCAAAATTTATTTTTACTTTTCCAAAAAAATATACATCATCCATTTTCACAGACAACACGATAGAATCCACAATATAGTCATTAAAAATCTTATTTAGGCGAAGATTATTCTATCATAAGTCTTTATTCTTTCTTTTATCTTAGTTTAGTTATATATAGTTTAATTGACCAAATCATATTAAAGTAGTATGTCTCTTTTAATATATTTTTCTTTGTTGTGTGATTTATCTTCGTTCAAGATTTGCTTTGTTATATTTCACATGATACTTGAGTTATTTCGATCCCAACAAAAGGAAAAAGATACTTAGGATTCAAAAGGATGGAACTAGGGGTGCACTTCGGTCGGATAAGATGGAGTTAGAATATTTCATATTGAAATTTCGGATTTCGGATTCTACAAAATACAATATGAATCCAATTTGAATTAACGTTGGATATGTCACAAACCCAAAATACCACCTATGGTAGTTGTGATGACATCTAGTCGCTAAGACTAGGTAAGTTAATATTCATGAATAACTTAATAGAATTTAACAACTAGATATTAAGATAATTCGATAGAACTCGTAATAACTCTAAACTAGAACTTTTGTAACAAGATTCCCAAAACGGGTGGAACTGAGTCATAAGCTCTACAAAGATAGTCTAAAAACTTCTAATACAACACTGTTTGAGCAGAAGATAAACAACAATAAAAGTATCGACTGGAGGTGACTTTGAGGCCTGCGAGCACCACGTAGGTATACCTTGAAGTCACCGGAATGTATAGCCAAATCAATGATGCTAGCATGAGATGAGGTACCTGGATGTGCAAAAAAATGTGCAGAAGCGTATGAGTACATCACAATGGTACCCAGTAAGTATCAAGCCTAACCTCGGTAGAGTAGTGACGAGGCCAGGTCAAGACACCTTCTAGGATAAGAAAAAAAATTGAACAAGTATAATATAGTCTGATAATAAAAACGAAGAAATAGTGACAATAAAGCAATACAATATGGTAAGCTAACAACTGAATTTAAAGCAATAAAGGCAACAAGGAGGGAACACGTGAAAAGAACATAAAGAAAACAATGTGGACAAAAACAAGTGAGGTAACTAAGAGATAACAACAAGAATCACAACTGAGGTACTGCCTCGTACCTTCATTTCACAATCACAATCACAATCTTTCCTTATACCTCCATGTGAGACTTGCATTTAGATAGTTTTGAAAGCATACTTTATCCCACCTTATGTCGCCACGTAACTTCAAGTAACTCCCTTACTTGCAACACGCACATAAATCCCACCTTATGTCGCTGCATATACATTAACCCCTATCCTTAAACCGCCACATGCGCATCGATATCACAACACAATAACAACTCGCACCACAAGTGCCCTTATGCCACGACTTAACAAATATCAACAATAAAAAAGTTTCCACAACATATAGCCCACGACTCAACCACAATATAAACAAGAATCTCAATAATAACAATAAGAACGAGATTTTGTCAACAAGGAAAGATATCCAAATAATCAACATCTTTAATCTCAAGGTGATATTAACTTTCATAACTTCAACTTCAATAACTCAAAATGAAGGTATTTTCACGGAATGACAATTTCTACTTTAAAAAGTACAACGTAAGCTTAACAATAACAGAGATGGTATGAAGTAGAATCTATATCTAAATATATGGAATAACTCAACAAGGAAGGACATCATGAAATAACAACTCCAAATAATAATAGCTTGATAATAAAAGAGGTAACATGACAATAAAAGAGATAACAAAGGCAATTAAAGTATATAAGATCATGTTTTACAATAAAGGACAGAGCATGTGATAACAACATCAAGTAAAGCATGTATGAGTAATTTAACAATGGAAGATATAACATGATATTACAATTTCTAATTTAATGCATGAAAGAGTCTAAGAGTCTAGTCTGGTCAAAATACCACACATAAACCCGTGTACATACGCGTTACCTCGTATACATGTCTTTCACATAACTCAAACAATACAAATCACTCAATTCCTAAGGGGTAGTTCCCCAGACAAAGTTAGGCAAAATACTTACCTAAAACAAGCTAAATCAACCCACTAATAAGTCTCTCCCGCAAAAATCCAACTTCGGACGGCTCGAATCTAGCCAAAATAACTTAATACCATAAATACAAACCATAGAAAACAATTTCGGATCATAAAGTTGCAATCTTTAAAGAAAATAAAAAAGTCAACCTCGAGCCCGCACCACGGAATCCGACCAAACTTATAAAATCCGAACACACATTCACTAACGAGTCCAACCATACCAAAACTATCCAGTTCCGACTATAAATCGACCTTCAAATCCCTAATTTCCACTTTAGGAAGTATTACAAAAATCCCCCATTTGTTCACTTTAGTTCACTAAATAAATGATAAAACTATGATGGAATCAAATATTAATAAATCCGAGTCAAAAATACTTACCCCGGTCCAAGATGTGATATCCCATCCAAAATCGCCAAAAATCGAGCTCTACAACTCAAAATATGAAATAATAACTCTAATCCTCGATTTGAGTTTTTAAATCTGTTGCCCATGTGTTGTGCATTGCAATCGCAGGACCTACATCACGATCCCGAAGAACAAATAATCATTGCCTCCAAAATGATCTACGCTAGTCCGAAGACACAGTCATGAACGCGGACCTTATCGAATCTGATTCTTCGCAAACGCGCACACAACTTCTCAATCGCTTAGGCTTAAAGCCTGATGCTCCTGCTGACAACTCCTCTACGTGCTCGCGTGAACCTCCTCGCGTCCGTGATGACCTGACCCTCAAAAAGCTACGAGAATGCAAGCTTACTAACGCAAACCCGATGAATAAATTCTAGCTGCTAAAAAAACAACTCTTCGCGATAGCGCCCCTACCTCCACGATCGCGAAAGAGGAAATCAGATACATAAAATCAGTAGTCCAACACCTTACCAACCCCAGGGAAACTCCGAATACAGGCCTAGATCGTTTGTACAGACAGACTTTTTGGGTGCTAAGATCCAAAGTCGTAAATCCAAAATGGAGCCGGACTTGATCCGAATCACACTCGAGGCCCCTGGGACCCTGTTCGGACATACCATCAAGTCCAAAACACATAAGAACCTACTCGAGGTCAAATATTACATCAAACAACATTGAATCTACGAATCACACCCCAATTCAACATATTTAATCAATGAACACTCAACTTCAAAATCTAACGCCAAATCATATCACACCAACTCCGAATGAGCTCAAATTTTGCATACTAGTCCCAAATGACACAACGGACCTATACCAACTTCCAAAATCACAATCCAAACCTGATATCTATAAAGTCAACCCTCGGTCAAACCTATCAACCTTCCAAATCTTCAACTTTCCAACTTTCGCCAAAAAGCCTCAAACCATTCTACGAACCTCCAAATCAATATATGGGCATACGCGTAAGTCCAAAATAACATACGAAGCTAGTGGAACCATTAAAACTCCATTCCATAGTCGTCTATACAAAAGTGAAACTTCGGTCAACTCTTTCAACTTAAGCCTCCCACTTTGGGACTAAGTGTTCCAATTCACTCTGAAACTCACCGGAAACCAAATCAATCACCCCGACAAGTCACATAACCATAATTGAACATAGAGGACGCAATAAATAGGGAAACATGGCTAGAATACTCAAAACGACCGGTTGGGTCGTTACATTCTCCCCCTCTTAAACAAACGTTCGTCCTCGAATGAGTCTAGAGACATACCTGAGGTGTTGAAAAGGTGAGGATTACGACTACACTTATCATGCTTGGTCTCCCAAGTCGTCTCCTCGATTGGTTAACCCCTCCATTGAACCTTCAATGAAGCAATGTTCTTTGACCTCAATTTTCGTACATGCATGTCCAAGATGTCCTCCTCGACATAAGTAAAATCCTTATCCAACTGGACTGAGCTCAAATCTAATACATGGGATGGATCACCGTGATACTTTCGGAGCATGGAAACATGGAACACCGGGTGAAATATAGATAAATTGGGTGGTAATGCAAGCTTGTAGGCCACCTCCCACACTCTCTCAAGAATCTCAAAAGGACCAATATACCTAGGTCTCAACTTGCCCTTCTTCCCGTACCTCATCACACCTTTCATGGGTGAAACTCGCAGAAAAATCCTCTCTCCCTCCATAAATGCTACATCACGAACCTTCTGATCATCATAACTCTTCTGCCTAAATTGTGTTGTACGAAGCCGATCCTGAATCAATTTGACTTTCTCCAAGGCATCCTGAACCAAATCAATGCCTAACAACTTATCCTCTCCTGGCTCAAACTAATCAACTGGAGAAAGACACCGCCTCCCATATAGGGCCTCATAAGGAGCCATCTGAATACTCGATTGGTAGTTGTTGTTGTAGGAAAACTCTACAAGCGACAAGAACCCCCGAAATCCATAACACAAACACGTAGCATATACTCTAAGATCTGAATGGTGCGCTTGGACTGTGATAAGTGAGAATTTTGACTACTTATTAGCGCCTTTTAGCTTTCGTTTTAGTCCAAAAGTGTTTAATTGTATTCCCGAAAACTAATAAAATATGCTTAATTGCAGGAGTATTGGAAAATAAGCCACTACGATGAAATCAAACTCAAGAAGGAGTGATCTAAACAAGGACAAAAATTCAGGCCTAGAAGCTCAAGTGCGGACCGCAGATTTTTATATGCGGCCCCAGAATGCGAAGAAAAGTCAACAGAGTCCTAGTGCAAAGTGCGGACCGCACAATTATTGTGCAGCCGCAGAAGTTGCGCAAAAGCCAAAGTTCAGAGAGTCTCATTTAGAGCTCAACAAGAAATGTGGACCGCACAATAATTGGGCGGCCCCAGAAATCATTTATTCGACCGCACTCAGCAACTGTGTGGTCCGCAGAAGAGCCCTGTGCAGCCGTACTCAGAATTGTGCGGACCGCAGAACATGAGAGATGCGGCCGCAGTCCAGAACTGTGTGGCCACAGAGTCAACTCCTGTCAAGAATAAAGAGAAGTACGGACCACACATAGAATTGTGCGGCCGCAGAACCTCCGAAAGAGCATTTTTGTTCGAAAATTCCAACTTTGAATAAATAGACTACTTTCACGAAATTAGGTCAATTTTTAAATATTGAAAGTTCTGTAGCCGTTTTTCTTTACCCCTTTGGGAAACTTTAGCTTACTTTGGTCATTTAACTTTAGATTTTTATCTTTTAATCTTGCAATATGAGTTTTATCATCTTTTCTGCTCTATTTTCTTCTATACCCATTATGAGTAGCTAGATTTTTAGCAAGGGTTGTGACCCAACCCTAGTGTGTAAACCTAATGGATGTTTGATTTATGGCTTGTTTATGGTTGGGTGTTTATTATTTAGCCTTGTTCTTGCTTTCAAACGTAGAATTAATGGTTACATACATTAGTTCATGCCTATTTGACTTGGTATCTACTTGAGAAAGAGTGACCGAGTCTAGGAAAACTTGGCTAACAAGAATTTGGGATAAATCAAGAGATTGACAGTCCCAATTAAAGGGTTGAATCTAGAGATGGTAAAACCCGACTTGAGCATTTTATCAACTACTCATTTGGATTTGAGAAAGCCAAATTGGAAAATCACTCTCTTACTGAGAGGTATTAAGTGGGTACTTGAGTGTTGATAGCTATAATACACCCTGACTAACAAAATAAGCTTTAAATTTTACAACTTGTTAGACAAATACCTAGGTAAAGGTCATAGACCTAGGCCTTTTTATATATTTGAAAATTATCAAAAATAATATTCTCTAGTTTTTTATCTTAGAATTGAAATCCTTAGAGTAATTTTAGAAGTACAAACGAAACAATATTTGTGGAAGTGCAATTTAGATACTTCGCGTGCTCTATCCAAATATATTCTACTAAATTCCATCTCAACTCCTCGTGGATTCAATCCCGACCCCTTGTTGGGTACTATTATTGCAATAGACCATTTCATAACCTCGAATAGCGGTGTGACTTGGACGAGATCAAGTTTTTGGTGTTGTTACCGGGGAGCTAAAAATGGATTTAGCTATATATTTGGTTTTGTGTGTGAATTGTCTTCTTTTCCTTCCGTGTTACTAATATTTTTGGTGAAACACTTGTAGGTGAAACAATGGCTCTCAACAACAAGGATCCTCTCGAAAACATGCCATTGGGGGATGTGGACGTGGAAGATGACCAAGCTGGCAAGGTTCCTCTTGAACCTCAAGCAAATAGACGAGGTCAACCACCTCAAGACAACGTTCCAGTTCCACCCCCACCTCCACCAAGAGAGGCTCCACACCGGGTGTTGCCGAATGAAGGGTATGCAAGTGTCATAGTCCCACCCCGCATTAGGGCGGGAAACTTTCAAATCACAAATGTTATGCTCACAATTCTAAAGCAACAAGGATTCTTCACTGGGGCTCCGAATCAAAATGCATACAAACACTTGAAGGGGTTTGTGGACACTTGCTGGGGGAGTAAACAGACAAACGTCTCCGAGGATGCTTTAAGGTTGAGGCTATTTCCTTTCTCTTTATGGGGGAAAGACTTGGACTAGTCAGAAAGGCTGCCAAACCATTCCATCCGTACATGGGATGAATTGGCTGAGAAATTTATTTCCAAGTTCTTTTCTCCCGGGCATATGGATACTCTTAGAGACGAGATTATAGCATTTAAACAAGAATCCAATGATCAATTGCATGAGATATGCGAGAGGTACCGAACTATGGTGAAAGAGTGCCCAAACAATGACATGGCGGAGGCTATGATTCAACAAACTTTTTATAGGGGGATCAAGACTACCAATCAATGCGTGGTCAACCAACTTGACGGTGAAAATTTCATGACAACACCATATGAGGAAGATTATGAGATCTTATATGAAATGGAGGATACTTCATCGGCATGGAAAAGTAGAGCAAATGTTCCTCAAGATAATCCAAACGTGATTCACCTACATAAAGAATTACATGATCATGGGCAAGAAATTGCCGAGTTGACCAACATTATGAATCAATTAGCCAAGGCTCCACTTCAACAAGTGCAAGGTCCTAATCAAGTCAATGCAATGGAGGGAGTTAATATGATGGTAAACAAGAAAAAGGCAAAAGGGTCATCAAGTGGAAAATTGTGCGGAACATTATGTGCAAGAAGATAGTGGGTTTGATCAAGATGAATCTTACAATGAACAGGAGGAGGAAGTACAATATGTGAAAAACTTCCCAGGGCAAATAAACAACTCTCAAGGCCTTAGTCAACAACAATGGATCTCATGGACGTAATCAAGGGAATTGAAATTCTAGCAACCAAGGCAATTGGAATGGTGGTAACAACCAAGGGAATTGTAACAATCAAAACAATCAAGGAAATCGGAATGGAAAAAATAACCAAGGAGATTGGGGTGGCAATAGTCAATCATATTGGGGAGGCAACAACTAAGGGGGACGGAACAATAACCAAGAAAATTGGGGGTCGGTCTTTCAAAGGCCCCCGATGTATCAACACCCGAGCAACTCGCCTCCTTATGTTTCCCATGGCCCAAGCTCTTCCAACAATGATATGGGACGAATTGAGAACATGTTCAAACAAATTATGGAGAATAATGTCGACTTTGATGCTCAACTAGCCTCTCACAACACTTCAATTCGCAATTTGGAAGTTCAATTGGAGCAAATCTCGCAAGCTTTAAACACTCGTCCTAAGGGAGCACTACCAAGTGACATGGTGGTGAACCCAAAGGATGATAACAACATGGGACATGAAGATGAGTCATCAAGTGAGTGCAATTGTGCATTCAATGACTCCTAACTTGGAAGATCCCGACGCTTTCACAATTCTTTGTACCATTGGAAGTGTCGACTTTGCCAAAGCTCTTGGTGATCTTGGGGAAAGTATCAATTTGATTCCCTATTTGGTTTTCAAGACTTTGGGAATCGGGAAACCAAGACCCACATCCACGAGATTACAAATGGCGGATCGTACCATGATGAGACTGTTGGGTATAATTGATGATGTGTTGGTTCGTGTTGATAGATTCATTCTCCCGACGGATTTTGTGATTCTTGATTTTGATGTGGACTATGAGGTGCCAATTATTCTGGGTAGGCCTTTCCTTGCTACGGGGAAGGCTCTTGTTGATGTGGAAGCCGGTGAACTCACTTTTTGGGTGGGTGATGAAAATGTGGTTTTCCATGTGTGCAAAAATCTATGAGGCAACCGAATAGAAATGAAGTGTGTTCGTTTGTGGACTTGGTGACCGATGTGATAATTGATGATACTAGTGCCAATGAATGTTGATGATACATTGGAGGCCGTTTTGCTTGACCTTGGTGATGACGAGACGGATGGCTATGTGGAATGCGTGAACTCATTGCAAGGAATGAGGTCGTACACTTATGAACCCCGCAAATTATCCTTGGATATTGAAAATCGGAAGACTCCTCCAACAAAGCCCTCAATCGAGGAGTCTCCCACTTTGAACTTAAATCCATTGCCTCCGCATCTCAAGTATAAATTTGTTGGCCCTTGTTCTACTTTACCGATTATTCTTTCCTCTTGTTTGACTAACGTGCAGGTAGACTCTACATTGGAGGTGCTACAAAAGAGGAAGAAATCTATTGGATGGAAATTGGCGGATATTCGGATAATAAGCCCCGCATTTGCATGCACAAGATTATTTTGGAGGAGGATGCCAAACCCTCCATTGAACATCAAAGGAGGCTAAATGAAGCAACGCATGAGGTGGTCAAAAAAGAGATCATAAAGTGGTTGAATGTCGGGGTTGTTTACCCCATTTTCGATAGTTCGTGGACTTCTCCGGTGCAATGTATCCCAAAGAAAGGGGGCATTACGGTGGTTACCAATGACAAAAATGAGTTGATCCCTACAATAACGGTGACCGGGTGGAGAGTGTTTATGGACTATCGCAAGCTCAACAAAGTCACAAGGAAGGATCATTTCCCTTTTCCCTTCCTAGATCAAATGTTTGATAGATTGGTCGACCGTGCTTTCTATTGTTTCCTTGATGGGTATTCCGGCTACAATCAAATTCTTATTGCTCATGAGGATCAAGAGAAGACTACTTTCACATGTCCTTATGGCACTTTCGCATTCTCGCGGATGCCATTTGGGTTATGCAATGCACCAACGACTTTTCAAAGGTGTATGATGGCTATTTTCACGGACATGGTGAAAGATTTCCTTGAAATCCTCATGGATAAATTTTCAGTGGTCGGGAACTCCTTTGATGATTGTTTGAAAAATTTGGATAAGGTCTTGGCAAGATGTGAAGAAACGAACTTGGTGTTGAATTGGGAGAAATGTCATTTCATGGTTGAGGAAGGCATTGTCCTTGGCCACAAGATTTCAAAGAATGGCATTGAGGTCGACAAGGCAAAAATCAAGGTGATTTCTAAATTTCCACCTCCAACATCCGTGAAGGGAGTGAGGAGTTTCTTGGTTCATGCGAGGTTCTACCGGCGTTTCATCAAGGATTTTTCCAAAGTGGTGAACCCCTTGTGTAAGATTTGGGAGAAAGATGCCAAATTCCATTTCAATGAGGATTGAATGAAAGCGTTTGAATTGCTCAAGTTCAAATTGACAACTACTCCTATTATCACCGCCCCGAATTGGAGCTCACCTTTTGAGCTCATGTGTGACGCTAGTGATGTGGCAGTTGGAGCAGTTCTGGGGCAACGTATCAACAAGATATTTCATCCATTTAATATGCTAGTAAGACCATGAATGATGCCCAAGTCAATTATATTGTGACCGAAAAAGAGCTCATTGTATTGTTTTTGCTATGGAGAAATTTCGCCCGTACTTGGTGGGTACAAAAGTGATTGTCCACACGGATCATGTGGCACTTCAGTACCTTATGAGTAAGAAAGATTCAAAGGATCGGTTAACAAGATGGTACGTTTATTGCAAGAGTTCGATCTATACATCGAAGACTGCAAAGGTAGTGAAAACCAAGTGGTGGACCACTTGTCTCGCTTGGACGAGGAGGGGAGGCCACATGACGGCCTCGAAATCAATGACTCCTTCCCCGACAAGCAACTTCTAGCCATTTCAATGACCGAGATGCCATGGTTCACTGATTTAGCACATTATCTTGTGATTGGTATTATACCAGATGAGTTCTCTTCAAACCAAAGGAAGAAGCTCTAACGGGATTGCCTAGACTACTATTGGGATGAACCGTACCTATTCCAGATTTGTACCTATGGCGTGATTAGAAGATGTGTGTCGGAGGAGGAACAAAGTGAAACTCTTGGGGATTGTCATTCTTCACCATATGGTGGTCACCAAAGTGGAGCAAGAACGGCGGCCAAAGTGTTCAGTTGTGGATTCTATTGGCCTACTCTCTACAAGGACGCAAGTGATCTAGTCAAGCACTGCGATGAATGTCAAAGGGCCAGTGGGATTTCAAAGAAAACTGTGATGCCCCTCACCACCATCTTGGAAATTGATATTTTTTATGTGTGGGGAATTGATTTCATGGGACCTTGTGTAAGCTCTTGTGGGAACACCTACATTTTGGTAGCAGTGGATTATGTGTCAAAATGGGCTGAGGTCGTTGCTCTACCCAACAATGAAGCAAGAAGTGTGGGGGCATTTTTTAAAAATAATATCTTCACAAGGTTTGGTACTCTGCGGGCCATCATACGCAATGGGGGGGGGTCGTATTTTTGCAACAAAGCTTTTGATACCTTTCTTAGAAAGTATGGTGTCACTCATAAAGTCACGACCCCCTATCACCCTCAAGGAAGCGGGCAAGTGGAAGTCTCCAACCGGGATATCAAAAGTATTTTGTCAAAAACAGTGAATGCTAACCGGACGGATTGGTCAAAGAAACTTGATGATGCTTTATGGGTTTATAGGATGGCTTAAAAAACACCGATTGGGATGTGTCCGTACCGATTGGTATTCGGGAAAGCTTGTTACCTTCCGGTGGAACTTGAGCACAAGACCATGTGGGCTTTGAAGAAGCTAAATCATGAGTGGGATGTCGCCGCCAACTTAAGGGTGGCCCAATTGAATGAGCTAGATGAATTCTGGTACCATGCATATTCAAATTCGTCCTTATACAAGGAGAAGATGAAGTACCTTTGTGCAAAGTACATTCAGAACAAGGAGTTTAAAGAAGGTGATCTTGTGTTATTGTTCAATTATTGATTACGAATATTTCTGGGAAAGTTGAAGACTAAATGGAGTGGCCTACTTGAGGTTGTGATTGTGACACTTTTTGGTGCATTGACTTGAAGAATAAAAATGATGAAGTGTTTAGAGTCAATGATCACCGGGTGAAGCACAATATGGGAAAAGTTGGTGATGGCCACGTCGTGCTAGTGATTCATTTCAAGTGATGATGGTAATTTACCTCATGTCGCAATGTTAAAGCAAGCGTTTCATGGGAGGCAACCCATGTTTCTTGTTCTTTTCCTTTTTCTTCTTCTTTAGATAGGTCTTCTTTTGTGCTAACTGGTTTTGAAGTGTGTTGTAGGAATGAGTGTGCTTTGCAGGAACTCTGCTCAGGAAAAATAACTAAGTGTGAAAAATGTGTGGACCGCACATTTATTGTGAGGACCGCACAATTTTGAAGGCCACAGTAGAAAGGGATCTGCGGCCGCACAATTCTTGGTGCGCCCGCACAACTGGAGATCAGAAATTGCAAACTCTCTGAAGTTTTGCATGTTGGAGAAATGGCCAAAGTGCGGCCGCACAAGGAAATGTGCGGTCCGCACCAAAATCTGCGGTCCGCACCAAAATCTGCGGCCGCACTCATAAATGTGCGGACCGCAGATCAACAATAGGTAAAGAGGTAACAGGTAAAAGAGTGCGGACCGCACATGAAATTGTGCGGCCGCACTCATATCTTGAGTCCTTGCCATAACCGGCCAACGATAAATAGTTCCTCCCCACCACTGTTCAAACTTTACAAACTCTGAACATTTAACACTAAGGAAAGCACAGTGCACTAAAATTATTCAAGCATCTCACACTCATTTTATCATCTTGGATTCTTCCTCGCATCACTACATTACTAGTATGTTCAATTCATCTTTAAACTTTTCAATTTTCTTAATTATGTTCATGATTAGTTTAGTTATTTTAGACCTAATGTCAAAATTCATCATCATGTGAGCTTAAAATTGTGTGGGTAACTACCTATTTGCTAACTTGGGGATGGGTAAACTGTGTATCACGTCTAAATTGCTAATACCATGTCTAAATTGTGCTTGAATTAGAAGCCCTAAGTTGGCTGCCGTTTGTTTTTGAATTGTGCGTCCGCACAAGGAATTATGCGGCGGCCGTAGAAAAGTGTGTGCGGCCGCAGATCGAGCAATTCTCTGACTTCACAGAGTTGTAATTTTTGAGCTTGCATAGTGCACCCACACTCAAAATTGTGCGTCGCACTTAAAATTATGCGGACCGCAAAACCACCACTGCGGCCGCACTTCCCCAACCCGCACACTGTTTTGTCTGCAACTAGGCATGTTCATTTGGATCGGATATCCGAAATCCGAACCGATTCACTAAATTTCGGATTTCAGATTTGGGATATTTGGATCGAATTTCAGATTGTGTTTATTAAAATTTCGGATATTCGGATTCAGATTGGTATAGTTGTAACCCGATCCAATCCGAAATTTGAAATTATTAGAGAATTTATAAATATTAAACTTTAATTTCAGATAGTCAATTTTCCTTTATATCTTCCTCCAAGTTATTACCTTTACAATTGCTGGATTTAGCTATATTGGCACCACAGTACTCTTATAATTGCATAAACATGAATTTTTATTACTGTATTTCTTATTTTACAAAGAAAATATACATATGAGTTTGCAACTTTGAGGCATAATATTCCGATCCGAAATCCAAAAATTCGATCCGATCCAACATTAAAATCTAATCCAATCCCTTACTAATTCATATAGGATTCGGATTTCACTTTGTAGAATCCGAAATCCGAATTTGAAATGTGCGAAATCCGATCTGATCCATGCACATCCCTATCTGCAACTGCTTGATATTCTGGATTTGAACTATAACTGATTCGTGTTGTTATGTATTGCAGACAATGGTTAGACCACGGGGACGCGGTGGTACATCCAAGGGGAGGGGTGAACCCTCCCGAGGCCGAGGAAGGGGCAGCCTACTACTCTCTGTGCAAAAAGGGATATCCAAAAAGGCAACTGTCGGGCGAGGTAGAGCTGCAGATTCCTCTGTGGAAGAACAACCTGATGCCCAATCTCAGCCACAACAGTTTCCAGGGAGATACCAGCTCCGAAATGAGCCTTCCATCTTAGCAAGCACTTCTGAGGGTTTGGAAGATGACAATCAGGGTTCAGAACCCTCATCTGCTCATTCCCCCGCCACACCAGTCACAGTTGATGATGATGATATTCTGGATGACGACCGAGGGGGTGATACTAGAGTTGCTGGCCTTGAGAGGTCGAAAAAGAAGGAAATTTGGGAAGACAAGTTTGTGAGCCTGACAACTTTCACCAGGTTCTGAGAGTGGTGACCTTAGAGATCGCTCACACTTGAGCACCAGTTTATTTTGAAGGACTTGGATTGGTACAATCCAAATGTGGCAAAACAGATTCGGGAGAGAAAAAGGTGGACATGGTTTACTCAAAGTGTGGTGGATTCCAAGGAGCACTTAGTCCGGGAATTCTACGCCAATGTGGCACACATCAAGAAGGGGACTAAGGTGACTAAAGTTAGAAACTTGAAAGTACAATTTGATCAAAGCACTCTGAACACTTATTTGGGGCTCGGGGATGTAGAGTTGGTGCAGTATTTGGAGAAATTTGCAATGGGTGTGGATCACCCTTGGCTAGTTGAGATATTGGCAGCTCCAGGACCACCATTACCATGGATCACAACAGGGATTCGTATTCAGTGAAACACACCCAACTTTGAAGCAAGAGGTTGGCAGACATTTGTGTGCAGTCGCATAGACCCAAGCCAGAATGAAAACAATCTCCCAATCCCTCGGGCAGTCCTAGGTGCCTCCATCATGGACGGGTACCCAATCGATGTGGGTGTCATCATGTCGGCCAACATGTCTCTAGTTGTCAGGCAGGGTGGAAGCTCTTATATGTATCCCAACACTATCACGGAGTATCTCACGGATGCAGCAAGAGCTTTGATACGAAGGTTAGGACTAAGAAGCACTTCTCCTGGTACTCTCTGAAGGACCCAAGGAACCCGGAGAATAAGGGTAAGTTGACTACTACCGTAATCCAGTCTGATGAACCGTTGGTGGTAGTTGCAGATTCTGCTGCCATACTTTCTACAGTAGCCATGCCTTCCACAACAGTCGGGCCTTCCACCGACAAGGCTGTCATGCCTCCATCTCTATCTTTTGGGCCTTCTGTATTAGTTCCTTCCTCCTCTACTTATCTACTTTTTGCGCTTCGAGTCTCTCAAACACTGGCGAGTCTCAACAATCGGATGCAGACATCTACAGCAAAGTTGTCTGACCTATCCAGTGATGTTGCAGCACAGACTTCAACCCCAACACCTCAGATTCCTTCGACAGTGGAGGAAACTTTGAAGAAGATATTGGAGAATCAGAAGACCATCATGGA
This sequence comes from Nicotiana undulata, assembly GCA_005239495.1. Taxonomy (NCBI): domain Eukaryota; kingdom Viridiplantae; phylum Streptophyta; class Magnoliopsida; order Solanales; family Solanaceae; genus Nicotiana; species Nicotiana undulata. Next base: position 73,518 of record ML287728.1, on the reverse strand, counting down.
CACCTTGGTGGCGCATGGGGGAGAAATTGAGGATCTTGGAAAGCAAGTGAAGAAGATGAGGAAATCTCAGGCTTCGAGTAAATTAGTTGACAAATTGACATGAGAGGTGACCAAGATAGCAGCCGCTGGAGATATTCCATTTGACTTACTGATGGAGACAGATCTATCAGTACCAGCATACCCAGCACCACTGTCAGCACCAGGGGAACCAACTGGCCAGTCTAAGGAGCCCGACCTCGCTGCCCACACTCCTGAGGCGGTGCTATAGATATTCACCAACCCAGTTACTCCCCGAGCAGAGGATGATCAGATCCAGTTGGAGGAGCCTGAGGGAGGTGATGTTGCTATGGACACAGAGACCCATAGGGAGTCCTCTCTACTCTTTCCCTTCCTTGTTTTTGTTAAGCATTGAGGACAATGCTTATTTTTATTCAGGGGGTGGAGTCTATTTTGTTTTGACATTTGACATTGGCATGTAATAACTGATAACATTTTCTTTTTATTTTCACTATGTACATATTCTTCTCTCTCTATTGATGTATATATTCTCTTTCCCTTTCTTAGTTTGTATATTCATTTATGCTTTCAGTAGTTTACTTCATAGCTTATTTATTTGATTTTCTTAGTAGTCAATGTTTAGCCTAATAGCTTCTTATTTACTTTAATAGCTTCTTTTTAGTTTAGTAGTTTCTTTTCATGTTTAAGTGATCAATAAGCCTTTGGTTTTCTTAATGCCACGGTTCTTTCCAAAGGTTGCATGACAACCTTCTTAAGGGATTGAGTCCATTTTTTGACGTTTAGATAGGAACATTAGTAATAATGAATAATAGGACCTAATTTAGTCGAACTAGAAGAGTCAAGCATGCTTCATTTGGTACCAACACACTTAACTACATGCTTATGATTAAAAACAAGTTCTTGGAATGAAATAGCTCTAGTTAGTGACATTTTGACGCTTGTGTTGACTTAGGCAATCATCGAGTGGCTTAGTTGAACTATTAGTGTTTTTCAATCTCGAATATGGTTGTTGTGGGCCCTCGACTCCATTCTCTTTAACAATCCAGCTGTTTGAGAGGTGAGATGCTTTGTTGCAAGTCCAAGTACCCGTGCGAATGGTCTAGAACTTGCCCTAAATGTGTTTCTAAGCGAAAATTTTAAGTTTTGCTTGGCTTGAGAAGTGATTGTAGGCTCTCCTTGATCCGTTTTGAAATTTTCCATGGCCCCCAAATGTCGTTATCCCTAGTCAACCCTTTTGAGCCTAAAAGATTTCTCATTTGATAACCATGTTACAAGTTTTTACCCGTTTTGCAGTGACCCTCACTTGGCACCCGAGCTTTCCGTAATACTCTTGAGAAATAATTGGCTAAAACATAAGTTTGGGGGAGAGACGAGGAGTTTGAAAGTGGAATCAAGGCACACAAAGAGAAAAGAAATGAAGAAAAGGAAAGGCAAAGGAAAAGAAAGATCGAACAAAAGAAAGTGAATAAGTTGAAGAATTGAAGGGATTCAAAGAAAAGCAAAAATGCAAAGCATTGAGTAAAATAAGAAGGAGAAAATGAATATCATGACCAAGAAAGAGTGATATTAAGTCTCTCTAGTTCCCCTAAGGAAAAAAGAAAATGCCTCAAAGAATCGGCAAAGCATGAGACAAAAAGAGAAAATGGAGTACTTAAGGAAAGATGAACCCGTTCTATTACACCATTTCCTACCTTAGTCCAAAAGCCTTCATTATATTTCAAAAAAGTCCTACGTGATTTAAATCCGAGTGAACTTACATTAGTGGTGATTTACATGAGGGGCAAGCATATGGTAGCTAGAGCCGTAATTGTGACATTCTTTTGAGAGAGATGAGCGAACTTTTCAGATTCTTGAATTAAGTGCTACATTCTTAAGTGAGATATGCTAACGGAGAGTAGAGGAGGAGGAGTTTGGGATCCACAATGACCTACATGAAATAGCGAACTTCCTTGATGAGTAAAGTCAACTCTTGATGCTCAAGTGTCACATTAGAACTATTCGTGCTTAAAACTTCAAATCATTGCCTTGTTGATAATTCATAAGTGTTGTGGGTAATTGTTGGTCCAAATTGATGTGTGTTTGATTCACCTTAGATTAGCTGGAATAGCTCTTATCTTGTGGAGGTGGGAATTACCTTATTTTCTTGAGGACAAGAAAAAGCTTAACTTTGGGGGAGTTGATAAGTGGGAATTTTGACTACTTATTAGTGCCTTTTAGCTTTCGTTTTTCTCCAAAAGTGTTTAACTGTATTCCCAAAAACTGATGAAATATGCTTAAATGCAGGAGTATTGGAAAATGAGCCACTACGATAATATCCAACTCAAGAAGGAGTGATCTGAACAAGGACAAAAATTCAGGCACAGAAGCTCAAGTGCGGACCGCAGATTTTTATCTGCGGCCGCAGAATGCAAAGGAAAATCAACAGAGTTCTAGTGCAAAGTGCGGACCGGCCACAGAAGCTACGCAAAAGCCAAAGTTCAGAGAGTCTTATTTCAAGCTCAACAAGAAATACGTACTGCACAATAATTGTGCGTCCGCAGAAATCAGCTATGCGACCGCACTCAGGAAATGTGTGGTCCGCAAAAGAGCCATGTGCATCCGCACTCAAAATTGTGCGGACCGCAGAACATGAGAGATGCGGCCGCAATCCTGAATTGTGCGGCCGCATAGTAAACTCCTGTCAAGACTAAAGAGAAGTGTGGATCGCACATAGAAATGTGCGGCCGCAGAACCTCTGAAATGGCATTTTTGTCAGAAAATTCCATCTTTGTATAAATAGACTACTTTCACGAAATTAGGTCAAGTTTTAATTATTGAAAGTTCTGTAGCCGTTTTTCTTTACCCCTTTAGGAAACTTTAGCTTACTTTGGTGATTTAACATTGGATTTTTATCTTTTAATCTTGCAATATGAGTTTTATCATCTTTTCTTCTATATTTTCTTTTATATCCATTATGAGTAGCTAGATTTTTAGCTAAGGTTATGACTCAACACTAGTGTGTAAACCTAATGGGTGTTTGATTTATGAATTGTTTATGGTTGGGTGTTTATTATTTAGCTTTGTTCTTGCTTTTAAATGTAGAATTAATGGTTGCAAACATTAGTTCATGCCTTTTTGACTTGGTCTCTACTTGAGAAAGAGAGACCGATTCTTGGAAAACTTGGCCAACAAGAATTTGGGATAAAATCAAGAGATTGACAGTCCCAATTAAATTATTGAACCTAGAGATAGTAAAACCCGACTTGAGCATTTTATCAACTGTTTTGTTCAATACCCATTTGGACTTGAGAAAGCTAAATTGGGCAAAATCACTCTCTTACCGAGAGGTATTGAGTGGGAATTTAAGTGTTGACATCTATGACACACCCGGACCAAGAAAACAAGCTTTAAAGTTTACAACCTGTTAGGCAAACACCTAGGTGAAATTCATAGCCCTAGGCCTTTTTATATATTTGAAAAACATCCAAAAATAATATTCTCTAGTTTTATATCTTAGAATTACAATCCTTAGCATAATTTTGGAAGTACAAACGAAATAATATTTGTGGAAGTGAAATTTAGATACTTCGTGTGCTCATCCAAATATATACTACTAATTCCCATCTCAGCTCCCTGTGGATTCGATCCCGACTCCTTGTTGGGTATTATTATTATAGCAATCGACCGTTTCATAACCTCGAATAGAGGTGTGACTTAAACGAGATCAAACTGCCCGTCTGTCTGGGGGTGAAATGTTTTACGCGACTCAACCTGTCCCTAACTCATTCTACACGGCCTTTAATAAGTGCGATATAAACTGTGTGCCCCGATCAGAGATAATGGATACCGGCACGCCATGAAGTCGAACAATCTAGCGGATATAGATCTGAGACAGTTGCTCTGAAGAATAGGTAGTCACCACCAAAATGAAATGTGCTGACTCGGTCAACCAGTCCACAACCACCCAAACAGAATCGAATTTCTTCAAAATCCGTGGACCCAACAACGAAATCCATGGTAACAGGCTTCCATTTCCACTCGGGAATCTCAAGTCTCTGAAGCAAACCGCCCAGCATCTGATGCGCGTACTTTACTTGTTGACAGTTCAAGCACCGAGCCACATACTCTACTATATCTTTCTTCATTCTCCTCCACCAATAACATCGCCTCAGTTCCTAATACCTCTTTGCGGCATTGGGAAGAATGGAGTACGGCAAACTATGGGCCTCCTGAAGTATCAACTCACGCAACCCATCCACATTGGGCACACATATCCGGCCCTACATCAACACCTCGTCATATCTAATAGAAACCTCGTTGGCATCGTCATGCTGCACCGTGTCCTTAAGGACAAGCAAATAAGGTCATCATACCGACGCTCTTTGATGCGCTCATACAAAGAAGACCGAGAAACTATGTAAGCCAGAACCCGACTGGGCTCCGAAGCATCCAATATCACAATCTGATTGGCCAACGCCTAACATCTAATGCTAATGGCATCTCACCAACTGGGATATATGCAAGGCAACATATACTCTTTGCCTTTCTACTTAAGGCATCGGCCACCATATTGGCCTTCCTTGGTGATAGAGAATTGTGATATCACAGTCTTTCATCAGCTCTAACCACCTCTGTTGCCTCAAATTCAGGTCCATTTGCTTAAAAGGTATTGTAGACTCCGTTGATCTGTGAATACCTCGCAAGACACATCATAGAGATAATTCCTCCAAATCTATAATGTGTGTACTATAGCTGCTAACTCTAAATCATGAACGGGGTAGTTCTTCTCATGAGGATTCAGCTGGTGAAAAGCATAAGCAATCACCCTACCCTCATGTATCAAGACACACCCAATATCAATCCGCGAAGCATCAAAATACACTGTATATGACCCCGATGATGAAAGCGAAACCAGGACTTGAGTTGTGGTCAAGGCATTCTTGAGCTTCTGAAAGCTCTCCTCACACTCGTCAAACCACCTGAATGGAGTACCCTTCTGGGCCAATATGGTCAAAGGTGTAGCAATGAACGAGAAACCCCCAGAAGCGGCGATAATATCTGGCCAAACCAAAGAAACTTCGAATCTTAGTAGTTGAAGACGGTCTAGGCCAACTCTAAGCTGCCTCAATCTTCTTCGGATCTACCTTGATCCTCTCACTAGATACCACATGACCCAAAAATGCCACCAGATCAATCCATAATTCACATTTTGAGAACTTTGCATATAACGTCTTCTCCTTCAAGGTCTTGAGCACTATCCTCAAATGTTGATCATGATCCTCTTGACTATGAGAGTACACCAAGAATTCGTCAATGAATACGATGACTAAAGAATCAAGATATGGCTGGAATGCATTATTCATCAAGTGCATAAATGTTGACCATATTGAGTCCTGGAAATAGTCTTCAGACTAACCCGATCCCGAATCTTTAGCTGATGATACCCTGACCTCAAATCAATCTTCGAGAACACTCTGGCACCCTGAAGCTGGTCAAATAAGCCATCAATGCACTGTAATGGGTACCTATTCTCCACTGTAACCTTGTTCAACTGCCGATAATCAATACACATTCACATGGAACCATCCTTCTTCTTCACAAACAGAACTGGAGCACGGGGAAACACTCGGCTGGATGAAACCCTGATCAAGCAACTCATGAAGTTGTTTCTTTAAATCCTTCAACTTCAACGGTGCCATATGATATGGTGCAACAGAAATGGCTGACTGCCCGACAACAACTCGATACCGAAATTTATATCTCTATCGGGCGACATGCATGGAAGATCTGCTGGGAATAAATCAGAAGTCTCTCACTACTGGAACTGACTCACCGGTAGGAGTATTAGCACCGATATCTCTCACAAATTCTAGATATGCCTCACACCCATTCTCAACCATCCATTGTGCCTTAAGAAAGGACACAACCCTGGTAGGAATTTAATCCAATGTACCCTCCACTCCAACCGCGGCAAACCTGGCATAGCAGTGTGACAGTCTTGGCATGACAATCTAGAATACCATGATAGGGTGACAACCGGTCCATGCCCATGATCACATCAAAGTCTACCATATTTAGTAACAATAGGTCAACCCTGGTCTCAAAACCACCAATATAACTAAACACGACCGATAAACATGGTCCATAACAATAGAATCTCCCACAGGCGTGAACACATATACAGGAGAGTAAGGGTGGCATGTGGGCCAGTTAGACCCCAGCCCAGGCCCGCGAGCCCAAATGGGTAGTGGGCCTAACCAGATAGACCGAGACAGGGGTGGGGGTGGGCCTGTGAATGGACCGGTCCGATGCTTGAGGCCCGCTAGACCGGGACCGGCTGGGAAGTGGACTGGTTCGACTAGTCCTACACGGTCCTAAACGGGCCTAACGGCTATTTAAAAAATAATTGCCAAAATGGTCGTTTCTAGTCATTATGGAATTTTAAAATGGCTGTTTTACTTGCCAATATAGTCGTTCACTATTTATAA
>ML287728.1:47360-66631 GCA_005239495.1 Nicotiana undulata | reverse complement strand
GCTGATGAATTGAAGTATTTCAAGTCTTCAACGATAATTAATTTTCAACAAGTTATTCGTCAATTCGGTAAACTCGTTCCAACTCTTAAGTATTAATATTATAGTTTTGTTTGTTTTATTTTGTATCATTATAATTAAGATGGCCTATTCTTTAAAAAGAATGTTTAGTAAAAGTAAGGAAAAATCCAAGATTGGTGAATCTACGGGCCAAGTTGTTCCTCCTCCACCTTCCCGGTTCCCCGACCCAAACGTGTTACCCGTCCTACACCTGCTATTCTTGATAGTGATAATACTCTATTATAATTTACCGATAGAAAATTTTACCATGAATTGCACCAGGTGAACAATTAAACCATGAATATATGAATGTTCTTTATGGTAATCCAACTATTGAGGAAAATGGTGAGGAAACTTATGATGAAAATATAGATTTTGATGAAATGCAACCGGATGACGAAACACCCACAAGTCCTGTTGCTGAAGTTAAACCAACTAATAATTATCCAAATGATGCCCCGTCTGACTCTCCTGTTAATACCCTACTTTTTCTAGACAACCTTATAAACGGATAGAAACAATTATTGTTTGGACATTTTTTATTCAACTAAGAGAAAAAAATAAGGCTAAGTGTAAAACTTGTGGCTAAGAGTTAGCTTTCAAATATGTTAGAGGTCGGGAGGGGGGGAGGGGGAGAGGANACATCTCTTGTTTGGCCATTTTCTATTCAACTAAGAAAAAAAATAAGACTAAGTGTAAAACTTGTGGAAAAGAGTTAGCTTTTAAATTCGTTGGAGGTCCGGAGGGGGGGAGTTTGTCTAGGCACCTATTGATACACCCTAAAGATAAAGTCAAATATCTTCAAATGAAAGCTTTGGCCAAGGGGACAAGTGTAGCTAGTCAGGTTGACTCTAGTACCATGCCAAATCAATTTCAACCGGGAATTAACATTGTTACCGGTGGTATTTTATATTATGATCCAAGAAAAAATCGTGAAGAATTGGCAAAAATAGTTACTGTTATGTGCTTACCCTATAGTTTTCCTTCTAACCTCACTTTGTGAATTATATTAGAAAAGTTTTTAATCCTACTTATAAAGGATGGCCTCGCACAACCGTAAAGAGCGATATTTATAAATATAAACATGAATATGAACAATATTTGCGCTATTTATTTACTCATATAAATTGTCGTGTTGCTATTACTACTGATATTGGTAGAAGTGGTAATGACTGTGATTATCTTACTGTTACCAGTCATTGGATTGATGAGGATTGGATAATGCAAAAGCGCATTATTGCTTATAGAATAATTAATTCACGTCACACAGGGCAGTTTATTGCTAGCACAGTTACGAATATTTGTATATATTTTTGCATTAGTGATAAAATAATATCATTTTCAATGGATAATGCTTCTAGTAACACTAATGCTATAGTCTTGCTTACCACTACACTAAATCCTGCATTTAGTAATATTTTTCATGTTAGATGTATTTGTCATATTTGCCATTTAATTGTCGGTGATAGTATGAGAATTTTAAATATTGAAATTTAAAAGGTTAAAATGAATCTTAACTGGATTTTTTATTCCAACCGTAGAAGTAGACTTAGAGAATATTTTTAAAGATGCGATGAATTTGGCCTAAGAGAAAGAAAGGTTCCTAAACCTTGTCCAACTAGATGGAATTACATGTATGAAAGTTTAGTTGTTGCATATGAATAGAGAAACCCCATAAACTCAACGTTTAATGCTCGTGTAACTGATGATGATGAGCACCTTACAAATCAGGATTGGGCTAATGTTAAAATGCTTGTAGATTTTTTTAGAAAAATTTCATATTGCTACAAATGAATTTTCTGGGCAATATTATCCTATTATTTCTAATTGTTTAGTTTATATTGCAGCACTTGAAAATTTGTTTACTCATTTTTCATAGGGTGGGGTAATTTATCAAATTGCTATTGATTCTATGAGAAAAAAGTTTAAAAAATATATTTTCCCAATTCCCGCTATTTATGGTGTTGCTGCCTCGTTAAACCATGAAATTAGGAGCTCCTCAATTTTGGTATGAAACTGTTTATAATGGTTTAGCACTTGAAGATGAGGAGTTGTCTCCACTTCCGGAAGCAATAACCTCAATTAAAATAAATGCTCAAACTATTTATAATGCTTATCAAATTGCATTAGATCATGCTAGACCAAATGTTCAAACTCCTACTTCTTCTAGTTCTCAATAATCTAAAAGAACTGCGGGAGTAAGAGCACTTAGTGCTAGGGCGGGGTTCAGGGGTTCTCAAGGTTCTAGTTCTAGTGACTGTTCACAACTAAATGATCTTGAAGTTTATTTGTCGCGGGGAATTGAGGAAGTGAATCCCGACGGCTCCTTTAATATTTTGGAATGGTGGAAGGACAAATAAAAACTCTTTCCTATTCTTTCAAGGATGGCTCGAGACATTTTAACTATTCAAGCTTCAATAGTGACATCGAAGAGAGCTTTCAGTCAAGCAAGATTTCAACTCAGTGATTATAGAGCGTCTACGAGGGAGAGCTTGAAAAAATCAGTACTTTTCAGAGATTGGATCCGTTCGGAACGAAGAACTTTGGACTTGCTGAATCACAACTAGAGATAGACGAAGCTTACGAAGAAATGCTAGCTGAACTTGCGGCGGATGCTACTTCGCCCGGAAGCGGTGATGAACAAGCTTCTTTTCCGCCACCACCAACGAAAATTCCTCCGGACCTTGAAGGATTTGTGAAATTTGTAAGAGATACCATGTAAATTAATATGTAACTTATATTTTGGCACATATTGATTAGTTTTTTTTTCTTCTCAATGGTGGTATTAGCACCTTGTTGTGCTCATTCCACTGGGGGAGGAATACTAAGAAGGATATTGCCATGTTTTGTGAATGCTATAATAATAAAAATTATAAAGCATTCCTTTGAATATCTCTTTACAATATCTTTGTGTTTAAATTTGAATTAAAAAAATTTAGGTCACAATTCTATAATATAATTTACAAGAAAGTGCCTTGGATAAAAAATTAAAAAAAATTATAGGTCAGGCCCACATAGGCCTGAGACCAGCCAACTTAGCTCGGGACCATTAGTTAGTGGTCCCGGGCCGGTTCCTACAAAAAAGCCCACGAAGCCCGAGACCACTTAGGACTGGCCCACGAAGACCGGGCCCACTTAGGACCGACCCTCGAGGTCCGTTTAGGCCTGGGCCCAGCCTACAGTACAGCCTTACAGGAGAGCTCAAAGAATCACAAGGTAGATCCAAATACGAAACAAAATATGATGACACATATGAGTAAGTGGATCCCGGATCAAATAAAATTGAGGCATCCCTAAAATAGACCAGAACAATACCTATGATGACTACATCTCAAGTGGTAGCCTCCATCTTACTCCGAAAAGCATAGAAACGAGCCTGGCCACCCCCTCTCAAGCGACCTCTACCTGATTGACCTCCACCCCTCGCTAGTGGTGTAGGTGGGGAGGCAACTCGAGCAGCAACCATGGCCTGTGAACCTTGTAAAATCCTTGGAGCTTGTGTAGTATGTGGAGGTGCACCCCTCATGAGTCTAGGACAGTCCCTCACTATGTGTCTGGTATCGCCACACTCTAAACAAGCTCTCGGTGGGCATGGTTGCTGAAACTAACCCTGGCCTGATGATAAGTGGGGATTTTGACTGCTTATTAGCACCTTTTTGCTTTTGTTTTAGTCCAAACATATTGAATTGTGTTCTCAAAACTAATGACATTGTGCAAAATAGCAGGAATGATGGAAGTTTGGTCTCCCGAGATGAAATCCAACTCAAAAAGGAGTGTTCTAAAGCACAAGGAAATAAAGGGCGTACAAGCACAAATATGTGGACGGCAAAGGGAATTCTGCGACCATAGAAGAAATTGTGGATCGCAGAATTCCTTTTGCGGCCGTAAACAAAGAAGAAAAATTTAGCATAACTTTCCGCAATATGCAGACCACACATGAATTGCGCGGTCGCGGAACTGAGCTAAGAGTCAAAGATCAGAGAGTATGAAAAAATACCAAGTCCAGGAGCCTTTGTGAATTGCGGACCGACAAGAATTGTTCGACCCCAGAAGATTGCCTCGCGATCGTAGTCTAGAAATCTGTGGCCCCATAAGATTGACTCGCGGACGCAATCCAGAAATGTGCGGTCGTAGAACTCCACTTCTTGCTAGCTAAAGAAATTTGTGGACCGCACATGGAATTGTGCGGCCGCAGAACCTCCCGAGGGGAATTTTTGGCCCTGTATAAATAGAGGGTTTCACAAAATTAGGTCAAGTTTGAACATCTGAAATTGCTGTAGCTGTTTTTCTTTACTACTTTAGGAAGTTTTACATTATTTTGGTGTTTTAACATTAGATTTCATCCATTTAATCTTCCATTATGATTTTACTTAGCTTTTCTTCTCTATTTTCTGCAATTTCCATTATTAGTAGCTAGGCTTTTATTATGGTTGTGACCCAATCCTAGTGTGTAAACCTTATGGGTATCTAATTTAATGTTTATTTATGATTGATTGTTGATTATTTAGCTTGGTTCATGCTTCAATTTTAGAATTAATGGTTGCAAACATTGACTTATCAACTTGCGGGTGGTAACTTTATGACTACGTCGTATGCGGAGGCGTGTGAGATTTTGGATGAAATGGCGGAAACATCACTGGTGTGGCACACCCTGGATAATGTTCCACAAGGTGAACGTGATCCAACTTCACAATGAGTTGCATGACAATGGGAAAACCATTGCCTAATTTACTACCACCATGAATCAACTAGCAAAGGATGAACTTCAACTAGTGAAAAATCCTAAGCAAGTCAATGCCATGGAAGGGGTGCACATGATGGTAAACAAAAGAAGGACCAAGGGTCCACAAATGCAAAATCGAATGGAGAATTATGTGCAATAGGATAGTGGTTTTGATAAATATGATTCTTACAACGAACAAGAAGAGGAGGTGCAATATGTGAACAACTTTCAAGGGCAAAGAAACAACTTCCAAGGCCCAAACCAACAACATTGGCGACTTCAAGAAAATCAAGGCAATTAGAATAACAACAATTAATAGAATTGGCATAACAACAATAATCAAGTAAATTGGAGTACGAATAATTAAGGAAATGGGGGGGGGGGTTAACAATCAAGGCGGATGGAATAATAATCAAGGCAATCGGAGGTCGGGTTTTCAAATGCCCCCGATGTATCGACAACCGAACAACCCGCCTCCTTATCCTTCCCATGGTTCAAGTTCTTCAAACAATGAGATGTGGCGTATTGAGAATATGTTTAAGCAAATGATGGAAAAGAATGTCGTTTCGGATGCCTAACTTGCCTTACATACCACATCAATCAGCAACTTAGAAGTTCAAATGGGGAAAATCTCTCAAGCCCTAAATTCTCGTCCTATGAGAGCACTACCAAGTGACACGGTAGTAAATCCAAAGGGTGGAAACAATATGAGGATGCCATGGCCATAACTACAAGAAGTGGAAGAGGTGGGAATGTACCCACCTCAAGTCAAAGACAACTTGTGGATGATGAGCAAGTAGTACAAGAAGAAGAAGTCTCGAACAACATGGTGCAATCAAATGATAAAGTTTGGATTGATATTGATAATAGTGTGGAAGAGATTCAAGAGAAGGTTAACCCGTCTAGGGATCACATTATTGACATACCGGGGCCGGTAGTGCAAAAGGCTAAAGCACCATTGCCTTAGCCTCCACCTCCATACCCTCAAATACTTGCCAAGCAAAATGGCGAGAATCAACTAAAGAAGTTCATTCAAATGATGAAGAGTCTCTCAATCAATGTGTCGTTAGTTGAAGCTTTGGAACAAATGCCCAGCTATGCAAAGTTTATGAAGGATCTCGTGGCAAAGAAGCGGTCAATAAATTTTGAAACCATAAATGTCACTCATCAAGTAAGTGGAATTGTGCACTCAATGGCTCCTAAGTTGGAGGATCCCGGTGCTTTCACGATTCCTTGTAAATTAGAAGTGTCGAGTTTGCGAAAGCTCTTTATGACCTTGGGGAAAGTATCAATTTGATGTACTATTCGATTTTCAAGACCTTGGGAATTGGGAAACCAAGACCCACCTCTATGAGATTGCAAAATGGCTGATCGTACTATGAAGATATGAGAGTAATTGAAGATGTCTTGGTTCATGTTGATAAATTCATTCTTCTGACTGATTTTGTCATTTCAGATTGTGAAGTTGATTATGAGGTGCCGATTATTCTTGTAAAACCTTTCCTTGCTACGGGGAAGTCTCTTTGTGATGTTGAAGCCGGAGAACTTACATTTCGGGTTGGTGATGAAAAAATGGTCTTCCAAGTGTGTAAGTCCATGCGGCAATCAAATAGAAATAAGGTGTGCTCTTTTGTGGGCTTGGTGAGCGATGTTATTATTGATGAAACAAGTGCTATGATCAATGTTGGTGATATGATGGAGGTTGTCTTGCTCAACTTTGATGATGACGAGATGGATGGCTTCATGGAATGTGTGAACTCTTTGCAAGGGATGGGGTCGTATAACTATGCACCCCAAAACTTGTCCTTAGATCATGAAAATACGACAACTCCTCCTACAAAGCCCTCTATTGAAGAGCCTTCTACCTTGTAGTTGAAGCCATTTCCTCCACATCTTCGGTATGAATTTCTTGGTCCTTGTTCTACTTTACCGGTTATTCTTTCCTCTTGTTTGACTACGTGCAGGTAGACTCCACTTTGGCGGTGCTACAAAAGAAGAAGAAGGTTATTGGATGGACTTTGACGGATATTTGGGGGATAAGCCCCGAATTTTGCATGCATAAGATCAACTTGGAGGAAGACGCCATACCATTTATTGAACATCAAAGGAGACTCAATGAGGCTATGCAAGAAGTTGCCAAAAAGGAAATTATCAAGTGGTTGGATGTCGGGGTTGTCTACCCCATCTCTGATAGTTCATGGACTTCACCGGTTCAATGTGTCTCGAATAAGGGGGGCATGATGGGTTAACCCAACAATGAGGTGAGAAGTGTGGTGGCATTCTTGAAGAAGAATATTTTCACAAGGTTTGGTACTCCGCCGGCAATTATAAGCGATGAGAGTCACATTTTTGAAACAAGGCTTTCGACACTTTACTTAGTAAGTATGGTGTTACTCGTAAAGTCACGACTCCCTATCATCCACAATCTAGCGGTCAAGTGGAAGTTTCCAATCGGGAGATAAAGAGTATTTTGTCCAAAACGATGAATACTAATCGGACGGATTGAGCCAAGAAGCTTGATGATGCACTATGGGCTTATGGGATGGCTTACAAAACACCTATTCGAATGTCACCATACCGGTTGGTGTTCGGAAAGCTTGTCACCTTCCGGTGAAACTTGAGTACAAGGCCATGTGGGCTCTAAAGAAGTTGAATCTTGATTGGGATGTAGTCGCTAATTGAAGGCTGCACATTTGAATGAATTGGATGAGTTCTCGTACCATGCTTATGAAATTTCGTCCTTGTAAAAATAAAAGATTAAATATCTTCATGACTAATACTTTTGGAACAAAGAGTTCAAGGTAGGCGATCTTGTATTGTTGTTTAACTCATAGTTGAGGATGTTTATCGGGAAGCTAAAGTCTAAATGGAGTGGTTCTTTTGACATTGTGGGTATGACACCTTTTGGTGCATTGGACTTGAAGAACAAAAATAATGAAGTATTCCGAGTCAATGGTCACCGGGTGAAGCACTACTTGGGAAAATTTGGAGATAGCCACATCGTGGCGATCATTCATTTCAATTAATGGTATTCTGCATCGTGTCACGTATGTTAAATCAGGCGCTTCTTGGGAGGGAACCCATGTTTCTTTTCTTTTTCCTTTGATAGTTAGGTGTTATTATTGTTTTAACTTGATTTGAAGTGTGCTACATGGCTGAGTGTGACTTACAGGAACTGTGGAAAAAAATGTGGCTAAGTGATGAAAGAAGTGCGGACCCGTATTGATTTGTGCGGACCGTACAATTGGAATGATGTGGCAAAAGAGCAATGCAGCCGCATAATTATCTTGTGGACCGAACAAATGAGAAATGGAAAATACAAACTCTCTGAAGTTTGAGCGGTCAGAGAAGAGGTCGATGTGCGACCGCTAGGGAAATCTGCGATCGCACATGAGATCTGCGGCTGCACACAAAATTGTGCGGACCACAAATGAGATGATGAAGATAATTCCCCAGGTAACAGAGTGCGGATCGCACATGAAAATGTGCGGCCGCACTCGACTTTCTTCCCCTTTCATAGACCATAAGTATAAATATAAGGGTAGGGCAAGGGTTACGATTTTCACTCCCTAAGCACAAAAATAGCACTCTTTTGAAAAATCTTGGTGAATCTACCTGTCCACACACACAACATAGCACTCTCTGAGCACAAAAATAGTACTCTCATTCATCCGGTATGCTTCAATTCCTTGTTAATTTTTTCCTTCAATTTGTAGATTATGTAGTCATTTTTAGGTCATTTGTCGATAGAGTTCAATTGTGCATTCATGTGGGGGTAAATCTGTAATGGTTTAACTAATACGTGCTCTATGGGGACTAGGTCAACATATTTTCATGCCTCTAGGTTGTTGCACTGTCAAAATTTGCATAAATTGCAAAAATTTGATAGAAAAAAAATTGGATTGTTTGTAGTTTTTTAATTCTGCGTCCGCACCTGAAATTGTGCAGTCCGCAGATTGTGATTTTTGGCAACATAGTGAAAGAAGGGATCTGCGGCTGCAAGATAAAATGTGCGGACCGCAGATTTCCTATTACGACGGCAAAACATCCCTTTTACTGTCATCAGGGAGTCTACACTTTTTGACTCAAATGTGTGGTCGCATGTGTAATTGTGCGGACCGCAGAAAATAGGTTGCGGCCGCACATCAACCAATTTTTTGTCATCAGAGAGTTGGCACTTTTAGGGATTCATAGGTGCGGCCGTAAGTGAAATTGTGTGGACTGCACTTCACTTTCGGCCACAAGACAAAATTGTGCGATTCGTAAGTTCAAATCTGCAGCCGCAAGAAAATTGTGCGGACCACAGATCTGGTTTCTTGCAAGCATGCTTTTAGTGTGTACCCTCACTGTGTCTTCAAGTTTATATGTATCATTCCATGTCTCCTAGATATGTTCAAACATTGAATTGCAACTAACAATAGCTTTTGCTTGATACATACAATGGTTCGATCTAGGGGTTGTGGGGACACATCTAAAAGGAGGGGTGAACCTTCTCGGGGGCGAGTCAAGAATGCCTTACCTCTTGGCCTACAAAAGACAATTACAAAGAAAGCTACAGCCGGAAGAGGGATAGGTGCAGATCTCTTCGAGCTGAGCTGATATATCTTATTTAGGGAAGCATCAGAAGGCAATTCAACCTCTGTTCAGGAGCACCCGACCATACAGTCAAGGCCACAAGGGAGATACCTACTCAGGGACGAGCCGTCCTCATATCATAGCACTTTCAAGGACTTAGAGAGTGCTAGTCAGGCTTCTGAGTCATCGGCTACACCTATCCCTGAGGCACAAGATATACCAGTTCAGGATATCCTCGATAATGGCAAAGGGAGAGATGCTACAGTTGTCGGCCTTAAAAGGTCGAAGAAGAAAGAGGTTTGGGAGGACCGATTTGTCAGCTTGGCTGCCTTAACTAGATTTCGTACATGGTGGATAGTGAGGTTGCTAACTCTCGAGCGGCCGTTTCTATTAAAATATTTGGAGAGGTATCACCCAGCAGTGTTGAACCAGTTCATGGAACGCAAGGGGTGGATGTGGTTCACTCAATGTATAGTGGATGCCAAAAGAGTACAAAAGTGACTCACATCAAAAAGGGGACAAAAGTGACTAAAGTATGTAACTTGAAAGTGAGTTTTGATCAACACATACTTTGGCTTCGAAGATCTTGAGTCAGACGAATATTTGGAGAAGTATGCATTGGGAGGCGCAACCCATACCTTGGTTAGCGGAGATTCTAGCAGCACAAAGGTCACCACCTCCATGGATTGCCGCTGGGTTCCTATCTATCGGAGCACTCTGAGTTTCGAGGCGAAAGGGTGGAAAACCTTTGTCTGCAGTAGATTGGACCCAAGCCAGGATGAGACTTACATTCCAATTCCTTGGGCAGTTTTGGTTTCTTCTATTATGGCCGAGTACCCTATCAATGTGGGGGCCGTGATATCGGCTAACATCTCAGTGATTTCTCACCAAGATGAATCGCCATACCCGTATACCACACTATTACAGAATATCTCACGGATGTAAGGGTAAAGCCGAGAGATTATGACATAAAGGTGAGGCTGAAGAAGCCTTTTACTTGGTATTCACTGATGGATGCGAATAATACAAACAAGAAAGTTTAGCTTCCTACCACCGCTGACCAGTTTGATGAACCAGCTATAGTAGCTACTGAGGCAGTTGATGTTCCATCCACTTTTACCAAGACTTCCTCTAGTGTCGCATCTATGCCTCAGCCATCATCCATATCCCCTACTGTCGTTCCTGTCATGGCTCCCACCTCGGCTTTTGAGCCAGTGCCTATCCCTACTGACCAACTTTCTGTGTAGCGAGTCTCCCAGACATTAGCGAATTTCAATAACTAGATGCAAATAGCCACTGCCAAGCTGTCTGACTTATCCAGTACTGTAGCATCGCAATCTTCTGTTCAGGAACCTCAGTTTCCCCCGACAGTTGAAGATACATTGAAGAAACTCCTAGAGAACCAGAACACTATTATGGCTACCTTGGTACAACACGGGTCAATGATCGAAGAGCTGGGAAAAGAAGTAAAGAAGATGAGAAAGTCTAGGGCCAGCAAGAAGTCAGTGGACAATCTCCGGAGACAGGTGACCAGGCTTGCTACAGTCGGAGATCTCCCCTTTGACATGTTGATTGACCCACACCATTCAGGCCCAGCTCCTACAACACGAACAGTAATGCCGGCACCGGCTGGCTTGTCTGAGAAGCCAGAACTTGCTACCGACACTGCCGAGGAAGTGCGTCATATGTTCACCAACCTAGCCGCACCCATATTTGAGGATGATGAGATTCAGTTAGATGGACACAGAGATGTCCAAGTAGCCATAGGGAGTTTTCTTCATTCTTTCCCCTCTTTTACTCTTATTTTGTTAAGTGTTGGGGACAATGCTTATCTTTATTTTGGGGGGGGGGGGGTAGAGTTTATTGATTATATTTCATACATTCTGAGACATTTGGCTTGTAATAACTTGATATTATTTTCTCTTTGCTTATTATGTATATATTCTTTCTCTTTCTCTCATTATGTATATTCATTCTATCTTTAGTAGTTTTTGCTTTAGCTTCTTTACTTCTGTTTCTTTATTAGTTATTTGTGTGATTTAGTAGCTTATTTTTATAGTTTAGTAGATAATAAGCCTTTGGTTTTCTTAATGCCACGGTTCTTTCCTAAGGTAGTTGTTGTGTGAACCGGGTGACTCGTCCCAACGATGGATGCGCGTGACACACTTCTTAAGGGAATGAGTCACTTTTTGTGTTTAGGTAATAATAGTAGCAGTAATGAATAAAAAAATCTAATTAAGTCATGCTCGAAAAGTCAACCATGCTTCAATTGGTACCAACACACTTAACTATGTGCTTATTGTTAGAAACAAGGACTTTGAAAGAAATAGCTCAAGTTAGTGACTTTGTGACTCTTGTGTTGACTTTGGAAATCATCGAGTGGTTTAATTGGACCATAGTGATCTTTAAACTTGAATATGGTCGTTGTGGGACCTTGACTCTGTCCTATTTAACAATTCGGTTGCATGAGGGGTGAGATGAATTATTACTAGTCCAAGTATCCGTGCGAAGGGTCTAGAACTTGCCCCCAATGTGTTTCAAGGAGAAATCCTAAGTTTTGCTTGGTTTGAGAAGTGGTTGTAGGCTCTCCTTGGCCCGTTTGAGTTTTCTATTTCCAACCAATGTCATTATCCCTAGTCAACCCCTTTGATCCTCTAGCCTAGCTCATTTGATAACCATGTTGCAAGCCTTTACCCGTTTGGTCGTGACCCTCTCTTGGCACCCGAGCTTTCCTTAACACTCACGTGAAAAAAATGGATTAAAATGTAAGTTTGGGGGAGAGACGTGGAACTTTAAAAAGGTATCAAGGCACAAAAAGAGAAAAGAAATGATCTTTATGAGAAGAGAAGGCGAGAAAAGAAAAGAACAGAAAGAAAAATGCAAAAAGTGAATAAGTGGAAGGGTTGAATGGATTCAAAAAGAGGTAATGATCCCAAACATAGAGAAATAGAAAAGGGGGGAAAATAATGAAATGATCAAGAAAGGTGATGTTAAGTCTCTCTAGTCCCCAATTAAAAGAAAGTGCCTCTAAGAATTGGCAAAGTGTGAGCCGGAAAATGAAAGATGGAGTGCTTAAGGAAAGGTGTAACTACTCTCCCATACTGTATTTGATCCTAATCCAAAAGCCTTCATTACATCCCGAAATAAGTCCAACTTGATTTCAAGCCGAGCGAGCTTATATTAGTGGCGATCTACATGAGGGGCAAGCATATGGTACTTGAAGTCGTACTTGTAACTTTATCTTGAGAGATATAAGTGAACCTTTCATAAATTAATGGATTGAGTGCTAAATTTCGTAAGCGATCTTGGAAAATAGAAAGTAGAGGAGGAAGAGTTTGGAGTCCACCATGACCTACATGATAGAGCAAGAGTCCTTGATGAGTAAATTCAATTCACGAAGCTCGAACTATATGTGCAAGAATGTGTAACTTGTCGCCTTGTTGATAATACATGAGTAGTGTGGGTAATTATTGATCCCAGCTGATGTGCGGATGTCTCACCTTTGAATCGCAAAAATTACCCTTAATAAATGAAACAAGAATACAAGTGATAGAGGGCCATAGAATATTATCACTTCTCAATTTCAGGACACAATACGATAGCAGAAATTAATAGACAAGAATAACCACAATACATCTTCTCCGTTGTGGCGTCAAACCCTATCCCACATATCATATTAATATCATTGTGGTATGCAGATCGATCCCAAATATATATAATAAGTTCATACGAAGCTATTCTACAATAACCAAGAACGGGAAATTCACAACGTTACACTAAGGAAACTAACACGCGAAATTCAAAGGAATACAAACTCAAACAAAGTACGGTGAGCAAAATAGCACCCAGTACTAGTCTCCCACATATAAATCCAAAACTTCCATAAAGCATAAACACACAACCAATCCAGAAGTTACCCAATTCGGCTAAGCAAGGAAGTGTAGAGCATGAAGTGAGAAACGATGTACATCAAATAAAACAAGTATCAAGTAGAGGTGTGTAAGGAGTGAAATCATGTAACATGTGGAGGCATATAACAAGTAAAGACATATAACATGTGAAGGCAGGTAGTAAGTGAAGGCATGTAACATGTCAAGAAGACGAATAATTAAATCACGTAGCAGATAGAGGCAAATAATATGTACGGGAAAATAACAGTAAAGGCATGAATTCGAATAGAACATGTAGCAGAAGTAAATCAAGTAAAAGCATAGTAGTAACAGTAACAGACAAGGTAAAAACAGGGATATAATAGTATCGAGCCAAACATGAACCACAAAGATAACTACATAAGGAACACGAAAGTGAAAGTAACCTACAAAATAGTATACAGTAATAGAAACCAGAGTAGAGGGCATGTAAATGTTTAACGAACAAGGAATCATAGCAAGATTCAACTCTCTTCCTCTCACATGGTAACAACTAACTGACCAATCCTATTTCACGTTGCACGACAATACTCATCGTTCCAAACATAGCCCTAAGGTCCCAACCATCATCTCTTATTACGGATAAAGAAGCTCAAGTAACATGATAATAACAGGTATAAATGGGTGTTCCTGATGCTACGATCGATCAAGCATGTGAATAGTCTCGCTAGAAATAACACATTAAATCCTTTTAAGATTTCATATATTCCAACATGATTTCTAACGTAGATAATTTAGTTTATTAGTCATGGAATTAATTAAAGCATAAGTCAATGGATCACCAAAGTTCAACGAAGCACAAATAAGCATATAATTCCCTCTCCCGAGCATGAAAAACTTGATACATGCCTATACGCTCATCACCTTGTATATGCATCACCCTCGCATGCAGCAAACAATATCATTTAGTAGGAAAAGATCCTCCAATAAATCTAGGCAAGACGCTTATCTCAAACAAGCCAAATTGATACACTAGAAGCAGCATACCACACGAATCGACCTCTGAACGACTCGAAACTAGCCAAAAGCAACTCAAAAATGTAAACTAATGCCATAGGAATCGTACTCAAATGATGAAAGTCGAATCTTTAATCAAATAATCAAAGTCACCCGAAAAGTCACCCTAGGATCGTACCCCAGAATCAGACAAACTCATAAATTTTGATAACCCATTCGAATACGAGTCCAACCATACTAATGTCACTCAAATCTGACTCCGGGTCGATGTTCAAAACCCAATTATTCACTTTAATTAGACAAAAACTCCAAATTTCTCTTTTAAATTCATTAATCAAATGTCAAAATCGAAGATGGAATTATGTAAAATAATCAAATTCGAGTCAAAGTACTTACCCAATCCGATCGTGAAAATTCCCTCCAAGATCGCTCAAATCCGAGCTCTATGACTCAAAATATAATAAAATAACCAAAACCTTCAAAATAGAGTACTTATAAGCATTGCCCAGTTATATGCATCAGGATTGCGGTATAGCCTTCACGACCGCGTAGAAGAAAATAAAAGTCTGCCACTAAAATGTACTTCGCGTTCGCGACCCAGCACTCGTGAACGCAATAAACAAAATGACTTACCTTCATGAACGCGATCCACTCATGCGAACACGATGAGGAACTCCCCCAGCTCCTACACTTAACCGCGATCATGGACCTTCTCCTGCGAACACTATGGTCTAACCACTCAAGCTTCGCGAATGCGATCCTCTAGTCGGGAACTATAGAGGAAAAATCCCAACTCCAGGTTACACATCGCGATCACGTCCTCTCCTTTATGATCGCGAAGACCACCTGAATCAGCAACATAAACCCATCCGAAAAGATCCCAAGCTACCCCGAAACTCACCGAGCCCCTCGGGACCCTGTCTGAATAGATCCACAAGTATGAAAATATAACACGGACCTACTCGAGACCTAAAATCACACATAATAACATCAAAATCATGAATCATCAATCAAGATCAATCTCTTAAGTTCATACACATCAAACTTCGAAAAAGCGCCATATTCATGCTTACCAACATGGAATGAACCCAAATTCTGTACACACATTTCAATTGACATAAATAATGTATTCCAACTCTTAGAACACTAATATGAACCCTATAACATTGAAGTCAACTCCCGTTCAAACTTATAAGTTTTTCAAATATTCAAATAACCAATTTTTGCCAATTAGAGCCAAAACTTTCTAGATATCTCCAAATACATTACGCCCAAGATCAAAATCACCATCTGGACCTAATGGAACCATAAAAACTCCGATCTGAGGTCAAATATACAAAAGTCAAACTTAGTCAATCCTTCCAACTTAAAGCTTCTTAGTTGAGAATCATTTTTTCAAAGCAATTCCAAACCACTCAAAAACCAAAATCGATGGTGCACACAAGTTATATATAACATATGAAGCTACTCATGACCTCAATCCACCGAACTGAATGGAAATATTCAAAACAACCGGTCAGATCGTCACACATCTAGTAAATTGTTTGGGCATTTCTTTAACCATGACATCGTTAGAACTCACACTATCAATTGTCACAGTAAATACTTTATCCCCGTTCAAGCAAACACTTAGCAATACAACTAGCTAAATCTTAACCTTTGTGACTAGTAATTGGACAAAAATTCAATAACTTTTTATGCAATTTCTAATTCTTGCCAATGTAATATGCTGTAACACACATATATTTAATTATTTGGATTGAAGTCCAGTATCAGTCATAATACAAATTCTTTATTTATATTCTTTAAAAATTGACTCTAAAGCAAGTACTCTTCATGATAAATCTCAAGACAATCCTTAGTCATAATAGTACGTGATGGAATATCAAATAAAGGTTGAAGAGTTCTAACAAAGTCTCTATATCCATATTTTTCAACAGAATTAAAGGGATGTTTATCTATAATTATCATACGAGCTAAAGCCCTCCTACATGCCTCTTGATCGAATATTCAAGGGATAAGTGAGACATCACCTGTTTGATCTTTCTGGTGAAAAGCTAATCTTATTTGGCTTGTTTCCGCCTTTCAGGGAGTGTTCGGACACTTCAACATATGCGATAGCAAATTGCTTGTACCACTATTTTTGGTATTAGCAACATATTCTTCGGAACAATACTTGCATTTTGCTTTTTTAACACCCTCGGCATCAGTGAACTTGTTGAAGTGGCGCCAATCAACTAACCTTTCTTTCATGGCTATTCTTTTTTTTTCGAACCAAATTAAGATTCAATATTGGTTGTGGAATCATTTGAAGCACCACTTTCACCACATTTTTCAAGAGTTTGAAGTTCATTCCCCATCTCTGCCTCATCTTCCATCTGCGAAATAAACAAAAAAATACATAGTAAAATCAGTTGAGCAATTTGGACTATGGACAGTAAAGAGAGTATATTGTTCATCTCATAGTTGGAGCTATTTCTGTTAAAAAGGGGGAAGACCCAAAATACATTTAGACAAAAAGTAAAAAACTGAAGTCTTAGCAGTAAAGTCTTAAAGCCAAACCAATCCATGTACTCAAAATGTGATGACCCAAAAGGTCATCTTGCGTTTTAGAACCCAATACAGTGTTCCGAGTCCTTTAAAACCTCATTCTATTCCTCCTAAATTTGCATGCGCAGACTGGGCACGTTTCTGGAAAGCCTTTGTGTGAAAATTTGAGAAAATAATAATTTTAGTTGACTTTGGTCAACGTTTTGACTAAACGGACCCGGACCCGTATTCCGATGCTCCCGGTGGGTGCGTAATAAAATATGGGACCTGGTTGTGTGCCCGAAATCGAATTCCAAGGTCCCTAGCTCGAGAAATAAATTTTTGATGAAAATTGTAAGACTGAAATTTTAAGGATTTAAAGATAATGATTAAGGTTTAATCTCATTATCTGGCCCGTATTTTGGTTCCGGAGTCCAATAAAAGTTTGATAGAATATTTCAGTCATGTACGTTAAATTTGATAAAAATTGGAGTTGATTTGACGTGATTCAGACCTTTGGTTAAGAAAATAGAAGTTTTGAAACTTTCTTGAAAACTTCATGCAATTTGGTGCTAAATTCGTAGTTCTAGGGGTTATTTTGGCGATTTGATCGGACGAGCAAGTTTGTATGATATTTTTAGACTTGCGTGCATGTTTGGTTTGGAGCCCCGAGGGCTCAGGTGAGTTTCGGGTGGGATACGGAGTGATTTGAAACTTAGAAATTTTGCTGGTGTAGCGAAACAGATTGCATGCCTCTGATCTCGCACAGGCATCGCAATTGCGAACACAACAGGGTATGCATTTGCGAGGCTTTCATTGCAATTGCGATTGGAAGGCTGGGCCAGCAGTTCTCGCATTTGCGAGGTTACCTTCGCAATTGCGAAGGAAGTCTGGGAAGGGTCAGGTTCGCAAATGCGAACATTCACTCGCATTTGCGAGGTTCAGTGGTTGCAAATGCGACATTTTCCTCGCATTTGCGAAGGCACCATGATTTTGAAGGGAATCGCAATTGCGATTGTTCCTTCGCATTTGCGAAGCTCAGGTCGCAATTGCGACATCTGCAGCTGAGTAAAAGGGGACTTAGACAGGATTTTTCATTCATTCTTCAAAATTTCAAAACGTAAACCTCAAGGGGCGATTTTCCAAAGACCAATTCTTCCCCAAATCATAGGTAAGTGATTCTTAACTCTTTTCTTTCAATATTCCACTTCTTTTAACAAGATTTCAACCTAGAATCTAGGATTTTTATAGTGGAATTGGGGATTTTTGGTAGAAAACTAGGGATTTTGAAATTTGGGGATTTAGACCTCAAATTAAGGTCGGATTAGAAAATCAACTGTATATCCGGGCTCGTGGGTGAATGGGTAATCGGGTTTTGGTCTGAATTTCAGGTTTGGACCAAGTGAGCCCGGGTGTTGACTTTTGTTGACTTTTACAAATATGAACTAAATTGAACCGTAGTTATTGGGGATGATTCCTAAGGCTTATTTTGAATCATTTGGTTGGAAATTTGCTAGATATTTTGGACTCGGAGGCTAATTTTAAAGGCAAAGCTGTGATTGAGCGTTAAGTGATATTTTGAGCGAGGTAAGTGTAATGTCTAACTTTGGCTTGAGAGAATAGGTATTACGTGATTATTTGCTACGTGTTTGGCTGTCAAATATGATGTATATGTGAGGTGACGAGCACCTATGCGTTGTTGTCGGGTCATAACATGTGAGTGAAATTTCATTCTTGTAATTTTGTAGTCTTAAATCCTATTATCCATGCTTAGCATTGTTAATGAATTGGGAGACTGATATCCGTTTTCACCGAGGTTTGATAATTTGTGAATATTGGTTCAAAGTTGAGATTTAAATTGTGATAATAAACACTGATGAAATACTGGTTTCTTTGTGATACTCCTGTCTATTCGTTGTTATTGATTCTGTGATTTGTGAGGAGGAGTGTAAAGCACGATGGGTGATGTCGTACATGTATTGTTTATATCGCGAGGAAAAGTTTAAATCATGAAGGGTGTTGCCGTGCCATGATTTGTGAGTGATAAAGCACGAAGGGTGATTATGTGCATATTATGAGAGGTTTAATGCACGAACAGTGATGTCGTGCAGTTTTCCTTTGCTGTTTTAATTTCTTAATTCGTCTAAGGATTATTGTTTAATTCTATATTTTTTTTTATTGTTTCTCACTCCTCATATTGTGATCCCCCATTGTGTGTCCCCTTCCCATTATTTCTGCTTTATTTCTTTATTTTACGTTGTTGTCGTTAGCATGATTATATTGTTCAAGTTTTATGTGGTGTCTTGTCCTGACCTCGTCACTACTTCGCCGAGGTTAGGCTCAACACTTACCAGTACATGGGGTCGGTTTTACTAATACTGCACTCTTCACTTTCTGTGCAGATCCAGGTATCGGTTCAAGCTGATTCTAAGTTTGTAGTTGACTTCTGCGCAGGAGACCGAGGTAGATCTGCCGACGTCTGCATATTCCTGGAGCCCCCG
>ML287728.1:13032-47265 GCA_005239495.1 Nicotiana undulata | reverse complement strand
CCCCCCCCAAATGCTCATTTACATTTTCCTTTAGTTCATAAACAGTTATACATTTTTCTTTCAGCCAAATATTTGTAGTAAATTCTTAGTAGTCCGTGAGTTCTGACTCCAGATCATGGGTAGTTAGACATATCAGTATCATTTGCGCAGTATTATTCTACAATTTCGTTTATTATTTTGATATTATGTGTTGAATGGTAGTGAATCTCCGTAAAGTTCAAAAATGTTGTAAGTTTTAAATATCTAATGTTGGCTTGCCTAGCAAGAGCAACGTTAGGCGCCATCACGATCCCGATAGTGGGAATTCGGGTCGTGATAAGTTGGTATCAGGGCACTAGGTTGCTTAGGTCTCACAATTCATGGACAAGCTTAGTAGAGTCTGGGGGATCGGTACGATGACATCTGTACTTATCTCCAAGAGGCTATGAAGTTAGGAACCAGTTCACTTTTATTCAGTTTTGTCGTGCGATTCTTGCTATCACAACACTGATTGAACTCTTCTATCTTATTCTCTCGTATATGGCGAGGACACGTACCGCCTCTTTCGTTGATCAACAGCCGGATCCTCCAGCAGCAGCTCCTACGAGGGGTAGAGGCCGAGGTTGTGCCAGAGGCCGAGGCAGGGGCAGGGCTCAGCCCAGGGCCTGAGTAGTATCTCCAGCTGCGGAGCCTCAGGTAGAGTTCGATGAGGAGGCTCCAGATCAGACTGTTCCGGCAGGACCAGCCCAAGTCCCAGAGGAGTTTATTGCCACCCCGGTACATCAGGATGCCTTGGTCCAATTAGTGGGCCTTATGGAGAGTGTGTCTAGACTGGCACATTCCCCATGGAACCAGTCGTATCTCTGTCTGGAGGAGGAGCCCAGACTCCTGCCACCCACACTCCGGAGCAGATGTCTCCCTAGTTTCAGACTCCAGCAGCCCATCCAGTTGGGGTAGTTCAGCCGGTTGCTGCAGCACCGCCCGGTGATGGGGCAGCTATGTCCTCCGAGGATTTGTGGAGATTGGATAGGTTTACCAAGATTATCCTAATTCATTTCAACGGTGCCACTTCAGAGGACCCCTAGGAGTACCTTGATAGCTGCCATGAGGTTCTTCGGAACATGGGTATATTAGAGACCAATGGGGTCGACTTTACTGCTTTCCAGATGACTGGTTCCGCCAAGACATGGTGGAGAGATTACTTATTGACTAGACAAGCTGGGTCGCCTGCTATTACTTGGGATCAGTTCTCACATCTCTTCTTGGAGAAGTTTCTGCCCATCACTATGAGAGAGAAGCATCGTCGTCAGTTCGAGCATCTCAAGCAGGGCAGCATGACTGTTATTCAGTATGAGGCTCTTTTCGTGGATTTGGCCTGTCATGCTATTCTTTTGCTCCCCACATAGAGAGAGGGTGAGGAGGTTTATTGAGTTTCTTGCTCAACCTATCAGATTTCAGATGGCTAAGGAGATAGGGAGCGAGATCTCTTTCCAGGATGCCGCCAATGTGGCCAGGCGAGTTGAGAGTCATGGGTTAGACAAGAGACCTTGACATTCCGGTGGATTCAGCGGTGCCTCGTCTGGAGGGGGGTACTTATGGTAGAGGCCGTTATTCCAGGCCATTTCATTCAGCACTTCAGGAATCCCACGGTGCCCTAGGTGGTCGTGGCCCTTATATGCCTTATTCCGATCAGTCAGCTCCTATCAATGCACTTCCTCTTCAGAGTTTTCAAGGTGG
This sequence comes from Nicotiana undulata, assembly GCA_005239495.1. Taxonomy (NCBI): domain Eukaryota; kingdom Viridiplantae; phylum Streptophyta; class Magnoliopsida; order Solanales; family Solanaceae; genus Nicotiana; species Nicotiana undulata. The sequence continues at coordinate 45,549 of ML287728.1, read as the reverse complement.
TTATTCAGGTTGACAAGGTTAGTTTTTCGGTCAGCAGTCTCAGCAGTCGAGGTCATGTTATAATTGTGGTGACCCCAGGCACATTGCTAGATATTACCCTCGCGCGTGCAGTTCGCAGTATAAAGATTCTCGTGCCATGATTCCGGCACCAGCTGCCGCACCAGCTGCCCAACTAGCCAGAGACAAGGGTCGGGTAGAGAGAGGTAGGGGTCAGATTGTTAGAGGTAGAGGTCAGGCCGCTAGAGGTGGAGGTCCTCCAGTCAGAGGTCATCCTAGAGACATGGTTCAAGGTGGAGGGGCCCAACCCTGATGTTATGCCTTTCCAGCCAGACCTGAGGCTGAGTCCTCTGATGCTATTATCACATGTACTATTTCGGTTTGCAGTAGAGATGCTTCAGTTTTATTTGATCTGGATCTACTTACTCCTATGTATCCTCTTATTTTACTTCATATTTCGTTGTGCACCATGATTCTTTGAGTGCCCCGGTTATGTGTCCACGCCCGTGGGGGATGCTATTGTTGTAAATCATGTATATCGCTCGTGTGTGGTATTTATTAGGGGTCTTGAGACTAGTGTAAACCTTTTGCCCCTCGATATGGTTTATTTAAATGTTATATTGGGCATGGATTGGTTGTCACCTTACCATGCTATTTTGGACTATCACACCAAGACAATGATGTTAGCCTTGCCGGGGTTGCCTCGATTATAGTGGAGAGGGACTCCTGGACACTCTTCCAGCAGAGTTATTTCTTATATGAAGGCTCGGCGTATGGTCGAGAAGGGGTGTTTGGCCTATTTGGCTAATGTTCGTGATTCTAGTGTTGAGGTTCCTTCCATGGATTCTGTGCTTGTTGTTCGTGAGTTTCCTGAGGTATTTCCTGCAGACCTGCGGGGGATGCCACACAATAGGGATATTGACTTTTGCATTGATGTGGCTTCGGGCACTTAGCCCATTTTTATTCTGCCATACCGGATAGCCCCACCAGAGTTGAAAGAATTGAAGGAACAGTCGCAAGATTTGCTTGATAAAAGCTTCATTAGACCTAGTGTCTCGCCTTGGGGTGCGCCGGTTTTGTTCGTGAATATGAAGGATGGGTCTATGAGGATGTGTATAGATTATCGGCAGTTGAACAAAGTCACTATCAAGAACAAGTATCCGTTGCCGAGGATTGATGATTTGTTTGATCAATTTCAGGGTGCTAACGTGTTTTCAAAGATTGATTTGAGATCGGGCTACCATCAATTAAGGATTAGGGCATCCGATGTCCCTAAGATAGCTTTTCGGACGCGGTATGGGCACTATGAGTTCTGGTGGTGTCTTTTGGGTTGACCAATGCTCCCGCAACATTTATGGACTTGATGAACCGAGTGTTCAAGCCTTACTTGGATTCATTTGTGATTGTGTTTATTGATGACATTTTGATATACTCCCGCAGTCGGGAGGAACATGAGCAGCACCTCCGGATAGTGCTCCAGACTTTGAGGGACAGTCATTTGTATGCTAATTTTTTGAAGTGCGAGTTTTAGTTGGATTCAGTCATTTTCTTGGGTCACGTCGTGTCAGCAGAGGGTATTCAGGTAGATCGTAAGAAGATTGAGGCAGTCAAAATCTGGCCTAGACCCACTTCATCCACGGAGACCAAGAGCTTCTTGGGTTTGGTGGGTTATTACCGTCGGTTTGTGGAGGGGTTTTCATCTATAGCAGCCCCGATAACTAGGTTGACACAAAAGGGTGCCCCATTCAGATGGTCGGACGAGTGTGAGGCGAGCTTTCAGAAGCTCATGTCATCCTTGACTTCAACACCTATATTGGTATTACCATTAGGTTCAGGATCTTACACGGTATATTGTGATGCCTCCCGTGATGGCTCGGAGCGGTATTGATGCAGGAGGGCAAGGTGATTGTATATGCGTCTTGGCAGTTGAAGGTTCATAAGAAGAATTACCTTATTCATGACTTAGAGTTGGCAGCCATTGTTCACGCGCTGAAGATTTAGAGGCACTATCTTTACGGTGTGTCGTGTGAGATTTTCATAGATCATCGCAGCCTCCAGTATTTGTTCAAGAAATAGGATCTCAATTTGAGGCAGAGGAGATGGTTAGAGCTATTGAAAGACTATGATATCACCATATTGTATCACTTGGGAAAGGCCAATGTGGTGGTCGATGCATTGAGTATGAAGGCAGTGAGTATGGGCAGCCTTGCGTTCATTTCAGTCGGTGAGAGGTTGTTAGCTTCAGATGTTCTGACTTTGGCCAACCAGTTTGTGAGGTTGGATATTTCAGAGACCAATCGTGTTCTAGCTTGTACAGCCGCTCGGTCTTCCTTGCCTGAGTGTATCAGAGATCGACAGTATAATGACCCTCACTTGATGGTCCTTAGGGACATAGTTCGGCACGGTGGTGCCAAGCAGGTTACAGTTGGAGGTGACAGCGTTTCAAGGATGCATGGTCGTGTATGTGTGCCTAATATTGATGGGCTTCATGAGTTGATTCTTGAGAAGGCTCATAATTCTCGGTATTCTATTCACCTGGGCGCTGCCAAGATGTACCAAGACTTTCGGCAGCATTATTGGTGGAGGAGGATGAAGAAGGATATAGTTGCTTACGTCGCTCGGTGCTTGAATTGTCAGCAGGTGAAGTATGCATCAGAGACCCCGTGGGTTGATTCAGCAGATGAAGATTCCTAAGTGGAAGTGGGAGCATATCACTATGGACTTTGTTGTTGGACTCCCACAGACTCAGAGGAAGTTCGACGTCGTGTGGGTTATTGTGGATAGGCCGACTAAGTTAGAGCACTTCATTCCTATGGCAATTACCTATTCCTCGGAGCGGTTGGAAGAGATCTATATTCGGGAGATCATCCGTCTTCACGGGGTGCCTGTGTCTATCATTTCTGATCGAGGTACGCAGTTTACCTCACACTTTTGGAGGGCAGTACAACGTGAGTTGGGTACGTGGGTTGAGTTGAGAACAACACTTCATCCTCAGACGGACGGGCAGTCTGAGAGTACTATTCAGATCTTGGAGGATATGCTCCGCGCTTGTGTTATAGATTTCGGTGGATCGCGGGATCAGTTCTTGCCCCTTGCAGAGTTCACCTACAATAATAGCTACCAGTCGAGCATTCAGATGGCTCCCTACGAGGCATTATATGGTAGACGATGCAGGTTGCTAGTTGGGTGGTTTGAGCTGGGAGAGGCTCGGTTGTTGGGTACAGATTTAGTACAGTAGGCCTTGGACAAAGTTAAGATTATAACGGATCGACTTCGTACCGCTCACTTTAGGAAAAAGAGTTATGCGGACCGTAGAGTTCGTGATGTGGCGTTCATGGTCGGGGAGAGGGTATTGCTTCGGGTATCGCCCATGAAGGGTGTCATGAGATTTGGGAAGAAGGGAAAGTTGATCCCTAGGTAAATCACACCATTTGAGATCCTCGAGAGAGTGGGAGAGGTGGCTTATAGACTTGCGTTGCCTCCAGGGTTATCCTCGGTTCATCCGGTATTCCACGTGTCCATGCTCTGGAAGTATCATAGTGACCCGTCCCATATGTTAGATTTCAGCTCTGTCTAGTTGGACAAGGATTTAACTTATGAGGAGGAGCCGGTAGCCATTCTAGACCGGCATGTTCGTCAGTTGAGGTCGAAGAGTTACCCTTCAGTTCGAGTGCAGTGGGGAGGTCAGCATGTTGAGGCAGCTACTTGGGAGTCTGAGTCGGACATGCAGAGTAGATATCCCCACTTGTTTGCCAGTTCAGGTACTTTTCTATGTCCGTTCGAGGACGAACGTTTGTTTTAGAGGTGGATAATGTGATAACCCAAAAGGTCATCTTGCGTTTTAGAACCCAATCTGGTGTTCCGAGGCCTTCAAAACCTCATTTTATTCCTCCTCTATTTGTGTGGAATTTGAGAAAATAATAATTTTAGCCTTTAAAAAATGATTTTAGTTGACTTTGGTCAACACTTTGAGTAAACGGACCCAGACCCGTGTTCTAACGATCCCGGTGGATCCGTAATAAAATATGAGACCTGTTCGTGTGCCCAGAATCGAATTCCGAGGTCCCTAGCTCGAGAAATGCATTTTTTATGAAAATTGTAAGAATGAAATTCTAAGGATTTAAAGATAATGATTAATGTTTAATCTCATTGGTATATGGCCCATATTTTTATTCTGGAGCCCGGTACAGGTTTGATATAATATTTAAGTCATGTCCGTGAAATTTGATAAAAATCGGAGTTGATTCGACGTGATTCGAGCCTTTGGTTGAGAAAATAGTTTTGAAACTTTCTTGAAAATTTCATGCAATTTGGTGCTAAATTCGTAGTTCTAGGTGTCATTTGGTGATTTGATTGGACGAGCAAGTTCGTATGATGTTTCTAAACTTGCGTGCATGTTTGGTTTGGAGCCCCGAGGGCTCCGGTGAGTTTCGGGTAGGCTACGGAGTGATTTGGAACTTAGAAATTTTGCTGGTGTAGTTGAACAGGTTACAGGCCTCTGATCTCGCATTTGCGAGATCAGGCATCGCAATTGCGAACACAACAGGGTCCGCATTTGCGAGGCTTTCATCTCAATTGCGATCGGAAGGCTGGGCCAGCAGTTATCGCTTTTGCGAGGTTACCTTCGCAATTGCGAAGGGAGTCTGGGAAGGGTTAGGTTCACAAATGCGAACATTCACTCGCATTTGCGAGGTTCAGTGGTCGCAAATGCGACATTTTCCTCGTATTTGCGAAGGCACCATGATTGTGAAGGGCATCGCAATTGCGATTATTCCTTCGCATTTGCGAGCTTCGCATTAGCGAAGCTCAGATCGCAATTGCGACATCTGTTGCTAAGTAAAAGGGGACTTATATGAGATTTTTCATTCATTCTAAAAAAATTCAAAACCTAAACCTCAAGGGTGATTTTCCAAAGACCAATTCTTCCTCAAATCATAAGTAAGTGATTCTCAACTCTTTTCTTTGAATCTTTCACTTCTTTTAACAAGATTTCAACCTACAATCTAGGATTTTTATGGTGGAATTGGGGATTTTGGGTAGAAAACTAGGGATTTCGAATTTGGGGATTTAGACATCAAAGTGAGGCCGATTCCAAAACCAATTGTATATCCGGTGTCACGACCCAACATCCTAACTCAGGTCGTGATGGCGCCCAACACCGGGGTCAGGCAAGCCAACACTCAATTTACTAAGGAAATTCCCTTATTTGATTCAACATTCCAACATGTGCCTAGTTTTTTTTCTAAAGCTCAAAAACATTAATCGAAAAGGGTAATTAACCAGTTTTAACCAAAAGCAGTCATAAGGAGGCGTGAGCCAACATATATACAGACCCGTAAACCATAATATATGTCACGTGTGTGCCAGGAACTAGTGTCACAAGTCCTATGGGCATACTAACAGAATATACAAAAGATATAATGTACAACCCCACCGTCTGGAAGAAGTAGATGGGAAATAAACAAAAGAAACTCCATGGTGCTGCCGAGGATCGTTAGGAGAAGCAGCTCACCGTGAAGTCAGGTACAATCTATACTCAGAATCGAGCTCCGGTCTGTAACCAGATGCACCAGCCTCAGAACCTGTACAATTAAGTACAGAAACGTAGCATGAGTACATAAATAAATATGTACCCAGTGAGTATCCCGTCTAATCTCGAAGAAGTAGTGACGAGAGGTCGACCTGACACTCACTAAGGTACAACAAAATAATTTAACAAGATATGATATCAGCAGTAGGCATACGAGGAATATAAAAAACAGTAAACATTAAAGATAACTGTAATTCGAATAAATACTGGAGGTAAATGCACAACTACTACTTCATTTCCCCCCAAATATCTTGTCACTTCAATATCATGAAATCTTTAACAATTTAACATGCGCTTACCGGATAAGGACAACCGGTCTAAGCCATCATAATAATCATATATGTGCACTGCCGAGCGTCGAACGGCCCGAACCATAATTTCATCTTTCAATCTCGTTGTGGCGTACGGCCCGCTCCCGTGAGAGTGGGGGAAATAACACTCCGCTCGCGGAATGTTAATTGCGAAGCAGTCACATGCACACACAATATTCTCATAAATTACTTTCCAGTGAACAATTCCTTTAAAATTCTCAAATTCCATGATCTCAGGGAAACAAAGCCGCATATACCATAAATTCACAAAGCATATAGTTCATTTCAAGTAAAAACACAAAGCATGATATGGGCCTAACTACCCGGACATAACAATAATAGCCGCTACGTACGGACTCTCATCACTTGGTACGTACGTAGCCCCCACAAACATTAACACATGGCATTTAGATCACCTATGGGGACAATTCCCTCTTACAAGGTTAGAAAGGAGGCTCACCTCGTGTCGAACCTACTCTCCGGGTCAAGAACGCGCCCGAAACTCCAAACTCGTCTCCCAAGGACTCGAAACTAGCCAAATGTTACATAAGGATATCAATTAATACTCAAAAGTATGGAATTCTCCTATTTACTTAGTCATTTCATCATTCTTGAAGAAATCCCAAAATTCACCCCCGGGCCCGCATGCTCGGATTCCGAAAATTCTCGAAGGAAACACTTACCCATAACCTAAGGATCGTTAATATATGATTTTTGTATGATTTCATGGCTAATTAACGGGTAATTTCCCTGAATTCTCAAAAGCCCTAGGTTACTACTCTAACTTTGATTTTTCACTAATTAGAAGGTTAATCTAGCTAGAAATTAATGTCTTAAACTAACATTAGGGTAGACTTCACTTACCTTTTAATAGTTAGGTCGTGGGGCCCTTTTTCCAAGCTCCCAAGGTCTTTAATGGTGGAAATAAATGGAGGAAATGAGCAAATCCTGTGTTTTTAAAGAACTCACTACCTACAGTGGTTCCGCACCTGCGGTCTCGCAACTGCGAGCAATTGCTCGCACCTGCGAAAATGGGGCAAGGGGCCTGGGGTCGCACCTGCGGGAAAGGGCCGCACCTTCGAGGAATGGGCATCCCACCTGGGGGTCGCACCTGCGACTGGGAAACCGCATCTGCGGTCACACCAGATCAGGTGCACCAGCAACTTTTTCAGCTGGTTTTTGGCCTCGTTTGGTGCCCGGGAGGCATCTGGGCCCACTCGAGCCCCCCTCCAAATATACCAACAAGTCCCAAATCCTAGTACGGACTCGCTCCTTCGGAATACTCAAAACAACGCTAAAACTCAAAATCACACCTCAAAACCCCTAAATATCAAACTTGAGAACTTCAAGTTCTTGAATTCGTTATCAATGCGTTGAACCGACCTATACTACTCGGAATGACATCAAATTTTGCAAGCAAGTCATAAATGACATAACAGAACTATTCCCGGTCTCGGAATTCCGTTCGGACCTCGATAACACAAAAACACGTTCCAAACCAAATTTCAAACTTAAGGAAATTCCTATTTTACTATTAGGCGCCGAAACGCCCCCGGGTTATCCAAAACCCGTTCCGAACATACGCCCAAGTCCGAAATTATCATACGAAGCTACCGGAACCGTCGAAACTCGATTCCGAGGTCGTTTGCTAAAATGTTGACCGAAGTCAAACTTGGCCTTAAAATCCAACCTTAAGGAACCAAGTGTTCCTATACCACTCTAAACACTTCCGAATCCCGAACCACCCGTCCCCGCAAGTCATAAATCATAATAAACCGCTACTGAAAGTCTCATTTAGGGGAACAGGGTCTGATAATGCAAAATGACCGGTCGGGTCGTTACATTCTCCACCTCTTAAGCAAATGTTTGTCCTCTAAAGAGTCTAGAATCATACCTGAAGTGTTGAATAAGAGCGGTTATCTGCTCCAAATGTCCTCCTCAGACTCCCAGGTCGCTTCCTCAACCGGTTGGCCCCTCTACTAGACCTTTACGGCAAAAACTCTCTTGGATCTCAACTGGCGATCATGTCTTTCAATAATAGCAATTGGCTCCTCCTCTTAGCTCAACCTATCATCCAACTGAATAGTGATGAAATCAACCACGTGAGAGAAGTCGGCGTGGTACCTACGGAGCATGGATACATGAAAGGCCGGATGAACTCCTGATAAACTAGGAGGCAAGGCTAGCTCATAAGCAACCTCCCCAACTCTCCTCAACACCTCAAAGGGACCGATAAACCTCGGGCTCTACTTGCCCTTCTTTCCGAACCTCATAATACCCTTCGTCGGCGAGACCTTCAACAGTACCTTGTATCCCTCCATAAATGATACATCACGCGCCCTCTGATCCGCGTAACTCTTTTTCCTAGACTGTGTTGTGCGGAGCCTCTCCTGAATTAACTTCACTTTCTCCAAAGCATCTCTCACCAGGTCGTTGCCATATAACTTAGCCTCGCCAGGCTCAAACCACCCGATAGGAGAACGACATCGCCGACCATACAAAGCCTCAAATGGAGCCATCTTGATGCTGGACTGATAACTATTATTGTAAGCAAACTCGGCCAAAGGCAAGAACTGGTCCCACTGACCTCCGAAGTCAATCACACATGACCTGAGCATGTCCTCCAATATATGAACTGCACGCTCCGACTGACCATCAGTCTGAGGGTGAAATGCTGTGCTGAGATCGATCTGGGTACCTATCTCGCTATGCAATGCTCTCCATAAGTGTGAGGTGAACTGAGGACCTTGATCTGATATAATGGACACCGACACATTGTGCAACCGGACTATCTCCCGAATGTAGATCTGGGCCAACCTCTCAGAAGTATATGTAGTAGCCAATGGAATGAAATGCACCGATTTGGTCAATCTATCCACAATGATCCAAACCGCGTCAACCTTCCGCAAAGTCCGAGGAAACCCAACCACGAAGTCCATAGTGATGCGTTCCCATTTCCACTAAGGAATGTGCATATGCTAAGTAGGCCTCCTGGCCTCTGGTGCTCATACTTAATCTGCTGGCAATTAAGACACCTAGCCAAATACTCCACAATGTCCCTATTCATCCGCCTCCACCAGTAATGCTGCTTCAAATCACGATACATCTTCGTAGCACCAGGATGAACAGAATACCGAGAATTGTGTGCCTCCTCTAGAATCCTCCCTCTAAGTCCATCGACATTAGGAACACATAGACGGACCTGAAGTCTCAGAACACCATCCTCGCCAATAGTAACATCCTTGGCGCCACCCTGAACCACTGTCTCCCGTAGCTCTGCCAAGTACGAATCATCAAACTGTCGAGCCTTAATCTCTCCCAATAACGAAGACTGAGCAACCACATGTGATAAACCTCGACGAGGCTCTGAAAGGTCTAATCTCACCAAGAGATTATCCAAGTACTGAATGTCCAAGGCTAGAGGTCTCTCCTCTGCCGCAATGTAAGCCAAGCTGCCCATACTCTCTGCCTTCCTCTTTAAACCATCTGCTACCATATTTGCCCTGCCCGGATGATAAAGAATGGTGATATCATAATCCTTCAACAACTCAAGCCATCTGCGCTGCCTCAAATTAAGATCCCTCTGCTTGAACAAGTGCTGCAAGCTGCGGTGGTCTGTATAAACCTCACAGGACACTCCATACACGTAGTGCATCCAAATCATAAGAGCATGAACAATCGCCGCCAGCTCTAAATCATGCACATGGTAATTCTTCTCATGAAACTTCAGCTGGCGCGAAGCATAAGCAATAACTCTCCCTTCCTGCATCAACACACACATCAAGCCAACGCGTGAAGCGTCGCAATACACTGTATACATCCCAGAACCGGAAGGCAATACTAGAACTGGTGCTGAAGTCAATGCTGCCTTGAGCTTATGAAAGCTCGCCTCACACTCGTCGGACCATCGGAACGGGGCATTCTTCTGAGTCAATCTAGTCAATGGAGCTGCAATCGAAGAAAACCCCTCCACAAATCGACGATAATAGCTTGCTAGGCCCAAAAAGCTCCTGATCTCTGTAGCTGAAGTAGGACGCGGCCAACTCTGAACTACCTTAATCTTCTGAGGATCAACCTTTATACCCTCTCCGGATACCACATGTGCCAAGAACGCCACAGAATCCAACCAGAACTCACACTTGGAGAACTTAACATATAGCTTCTGTTCCCGCAAAGTCTAGAGCACAACTCTCAAATGCTGCTCGTGCTTCCCCATGCTACGTGAGTAAATCAAGATGTCATCAATGAAGACTATGACAAAGGAATCAATATACGGCATGAACACCCTATTCATCAAGTCCATGAATGTTGCTGGGGCATTAGTCAAGCCAAAGGACATCACCGGGAACTCATAATGGTCATATCTCGTATTAGGAACATTTGAGGCCCGAATCTTCAACTGATGATATCCTGATCTCAAATCAATATTAAAAAACAACTGAGCACCCTGCAACTGGTCAAAAAAATCATCGATGCGCGGAAAAGGACACTTGTTCTTAATGGTGACCTTGTTCAATTGGCGGTAATCAATACACATACGCATAGACCCATCCTTCTTCTGCACAAACAGGACTGGAGCACCCCACGGCGATACACTCGGTCTGATAAACCCCTTAGCTAACAACTCCTCAAGTTGCTCCTTCAACTCCTTTAACTCCTTCGCATCCATACGGTACGGGGAAATGGAAATAGGCTGAGTGCCTGGAGCTACATCAATGCAGAAATCAATATCACGATCTTGAGGCATGCCCGGAAGGTCGAAAGGAAATACATCAGCAACCTCTCGAACAACTGGCACTAAATCAATCGTCGGAGACTCGGAGGTGGTGTCCCGCACATAAGCAAGATACGCCAGATAACCCTTCTCGACCATGTGTCGAGCCTTCAGGAAGGAAATAACCCGACTGGCTACACTAACTGAGGAACCTCTCCACTCCAGCCTAGGCGACTTAGGCATGGCTAAAGTAATTGTCTTGGCATGGCAATCTAGCACGACATGATAAGGAGATAGCCAATCCATGCCTAAAATAACCTCAAAATCAACCATGTCGAGCAATAAAAGGTCTGCTCTAGTCTCGAATCCACGGAATGTAACCACACATGACCGGTAAACCCGGTCTACCACCACAGAATCTCCCACATGAGTGGACACATATATAGGAGAACCCAAGGACTCACGAGGAACATCCAGATTATGAGCAAATAAGGCTGAAACATATGAATAGGTGGATCCTGGATCAAATAACATTGAGGCCTCTCTACCACATACTGAAATAATACATGTGATCACGGCGTCTGAGGCCACTGCATCTGATCTGGCCGGAATAACATAGAATCTAGCTGGAGCACCGGAAGACTAAGCTCCGCCAAAGTGAACAGGAGCTGACTGACCTCCCCCTGACTGGACTCCACCTCTAGGACGACCCCTGCCGACCTGTCTTCCACCTCTACGTGGCCGGACTGCTGGTGCTGGACCCATAGGCTGATAACCCTGCTGCACTGCCTTGAACCGAAGCCTGGGACAAAACCTCTTTGTATGACCTGGATCCCCACACTCATAACAACCTCCAGGTACCATAGCCTGCTGCCCTGAAGGAAAAGAACCCTGAATGGCTAGAGAGCGATGTGAACCCTTTGGCATAGCACTGAAGTAGAGACTGGAGGATCACAGATGACTGGAATAACCAATGGGTGAACTCTGAATGGTTGAAGGGTGGTAGGAATGCTCTGGCATGACGCTGAAATGAGGCCTCGCTCGAACACCTCGGGGAGGTGGTGGGGGTGCTGAATATGGAGTCCTGCTGGGCTGACCTCTACCAAACTGACCTCTGCTCCTAACTGGGGCACCTCTGAAATCTCCGGAGAATCTAGCCCTCTTATCGTGCTGCCCATGCTCCCTGCTCCTCGACCGATAACCCTCGATCCTGCGAGCAATCTCCACCACGAGCAGATAAGGAGTCCCTATCTCCACCTCTTTGGCCATGGTGGCCCTAATACTTGGATGCAACCCAGCCACAAATCTCCGCACTCATTCGGCATCAATAGGTAGTATCATGAGTGCATGGCGTGACAGCTCTGAAAATCTAGCCTCATATTATGTCACTAACATCTGTCCTTGCTCCAGCTGCTCAAACTGATACCACAGCTCTTCCCTCTTAGAGGGTGGGATATACCTATCTAGAAATAGCTGTGTAAACTGGACCTAAGTGATAAGAGGAGAATCTGCTGGCCTGCTGAGAATATAAGACGGCCACCATTTGCGAGCTCTGCCCTCCAACTGAAAGGTAGTGAAGTCCACTCCATGGGACTCTAGTATCCTCATGCTGTGCAGTCTGTCCTTGCACCTATCAATAAAATCCTGGGCGTCCTCACCTCGCTCACCCCCGAAGACTAAAGGGTGCAATCTGGTCCATCTGTCCAATAACTTCTGCGGATCGCCATCCGCAACTGGTCTGGGCTCAGGTGCTGCTGCTACAGGTTGGACCCCACCCACGGCCAGTGTACCCGGGGTATGATGTAATACTGTTGCCTGACCTACAACTTGGGCAGTAGGGGTCTGGACTCCCCCTCCCGCCTGAGAAGTAGCAGGATCTGCTGGAAATAAACCAGCCTGGGACATAGTGTCCATAAACCGCATCATACGGCCCATGACCTCCTGGAAGCCTGGCGTCGTCATGAAGTCCACGGGAGCAGGATCTGGTGGGGGCACCTCATCCTGCTCCTCTATGATAGGATTCTCTGGTGGTGGTGCAACTGGAATAGCTCTAGGGCGCCCTCGTACCCTACCTCGGGTCGGTTCCCTTCCATGGCCTCTGCCACGGCCTCGGACGGCGAGGGTAGCGGCATCTCCCGGGTCTAGAACATCGGATGCGCGCGTCCTCACCATCTGTGAGAGAATAGGAGAATGAGTTCTAGTAAACCATCGACTGCACGATAGAATATGAATAAAGAGAGGTTCCGAACACCCTATAGCCTCCCAAAGATAAATACAGACGTCTCTGTATCGATCCGGAGGACTCTACTAGGTTTTCCCGTGACTTGTGAGACCTACGTGAACCTAGAGCTCTGATACCATGTTGTCACGACCCAAAATCCTAACTCAGGTCGTGATGGCGCCCAACACCGTGGTCAGGCAAGCCAACACTCAATTTACTAAGGATTTCCCTTATTTGATTAAACATTCCAACAGGTGCCTAGTTTTTTTTTAAAGCTCAAAAACATTAATCGAAAAGGATAATTAACCAGTTTTAACCAAAAGCAGTCATAAGAAGGCGTGAGCCAACATATATACAGACCCGTAAACCATAATATCTGTCACGTGTGTGCCATGAACTAGTGTCACAAGTCCTACAGGCATACTAACAGAATATACAAAAGATATAATGTATAGTCCCACTATCTGGAAGAAGTAGACGAGAAATAAACAAAAGAAACTCCATGGTGCTGCCGAGGATCGTCATGAGAAGCAGCTCACTGTGAAGTCAGGTCCAATCTATACTCAGAATCGAGCTTCGGTCTGATAACCAGATGCACCAGGCTCAGAACCTGTACAATTAAGTACAGAAGCATAACATGAGTACATAAATAAATATGTACCCAGTGAGTATCCCGTCTAATCTCGAAGAAGTAGTGACGAGAGGTCGACTTGACACTCACTAAGGTCCAACAAAATAATTTAACAAGATATGATATCAGCAGTAGGCATACGAGGAATATAAAAAAAAGTAAACATTAAAGATAACTGTAATTCGAATAAATACTGGAAGTAAATGCACAATTACTACTTCATTTCCCCCCAAATATCTTGTCACTTAAATATCATGAAATCTTTAACAATTTAACATGCGCATACGGGATAAGGACAACCGATCTGAGCCATCATAATAATCATATTTGTGCACTGCCGAGGGTCGAACGACCCGAACCATAATTTCATCTTTCAATCTCGCCGTGGCGTACGGCCCGCTCCCATGAGAGTAGGGGAAATAACACTCCACTCGCGGAATGTAAATTGCGAAGCGGTCACATGCACACACAATATTCTCGTAAATTACTTTCTAGTGAACAAGTCCTTAAAAATTCTCAAATTCCATGATCTCAGGGAAACAAAGCCGCATATAACATAAATCACAAAGCATATAGTTCATTTCAAGGAAAAACACAAAGCATGATGTGGGTCTAAGTACTCGGACATAATAATAATAGCCGTTACGTATGGGCTCTCGCCACTTGGTACGTACGTATCCCCCACAAACATTAACACATGGCATTTAGATCACCTATGGGGGCAATTCCCTCTTACAAGGTTAAAAAGGAGACTCACCTCGTGTCGAACCTACTCTCGGGGTCAAGAATGCGCCCGAAACTCCAAACTCGTCTCCCAAGGACTCGAAACTAGCCAAATGTTACATAAGGATATCAACTAAAACTCAAAATCACACCTCAAAACCCCTAAAGATCAAACTTGAGAACTTCAAGTTCTTGAATTCGATATCAATGCGCTGAACCGACCTATACTACTCGGAATGACATCAAATTTTGCAAGCAAGTCATAAATGACATAACGAAACTATTCTCGGTCTCGAAATTCCGTTCGGACCTCGATAACACAAAAACACGTTACAAACCAAATTTCAAACTTAAGGAAATACCTATTTCACTATTAGGCACCGAAACGCCCTCGGGTTATCCAAAACCCGTTCCGAACATACGCCCAAGTCCGAAATCATCATACGAAGATACCGGAACCGTCGAAACTCGATTCCGAGGTCGGTTGCTAAAATGTTGACCGAAGTCAAACTTGGCCTTAAAGGCCAACCTTAAGGAACCAAGTGTTCCTATACCACTCTAAAAACTTTCGAATCCCGAACCACCCGTCCCCGCAAGTCATAAATCATAATAAGCTACTACTGAACGTCTCATTTAGGGGAACAGGGTCCGATAACGCAAAATGGCCGGTCGGGTCATTACATCCGGGCTCGTGGGTGAATGGGTAATCGGATTTTGATCCGAATTTCGGGTTTGGACCAAGCGAGTTCGGATGTTGACTTTTGTTGACTTTTTCAAATGTGAACTAAATTGAACCGTAGTTATGGGGGATGATTCCTAAGGCTTATTTTGAATCATTTGATTGGAAGTTTGCTAGATATTGTAGACTCGGAGGCTAATTCGAAAGGCAAAGCTGTGATTGAGCGTTAAATGATATTTGGAGCGAGGTAGGTGCTGTGTCTAACTTTGGCTTGAGGGAATAGGTATTGCGTGATTATTTGCTACGTGTTTAGTTGTCAAATATGATGTATAGTGAGGTGATGAGCACATATGCGTTGTTGTCGGGTCATAGCATGCGAGTGAAATTTCATTCTTGTAATTTTGTAGTCTTAAATCCTATTATCCATGCTTAGCGTTGTTATTGAAATGTTGGGATACTGATATCCAGTTTCACCAAGGTTTGATAATTTGTGAATATTGGTCCAAAGTTGAGATTTAAATTGTGATATTAAACGTTGATGAAATACTGGTTTCTTTGTGATACTCATATCTATCCGTTGTTATTGATTTTGTGATTTGTGAGGAGGAGTGTAAAGCACGAAGGGTGATGTTGTACATGTATTATTTATATCGCGAGGAAGAGTGTAAATCATGAAGGGCGTTGCTGTGCCATGATTTGTGAGTGATAAAGCACGAAGGGTGATGTCGTGCATATTATGAGAGGTTTAATGCACGAAGGGTGATGCCGTGCCGTTCTATTTATTTATTCGGTGAGGTTGAGTGTAAAAGCACGAAGGGTGATGCCATGCAATTTTCCTTTGTTGTTTTAATTGCTTAATTCGTCTGAGGATTACTATTTAATTCTGTCTTTTTTAATTGTTTCTCACTCTTCATATTGTGATCCCCATTGTGTGTCCCCTTCCCATTATGTCTGCTTTATTTCTTTATTTATCGTTGTTGTCGTTAGCATGATTAGATTGTTCAGGTTTTATGTGGTGTCATGTCCTAGCCTCGTCACTACTTCGCCGAGGTTAGGCTCGACACTTACTAGTACATGGGGTCGGTTGTACTGATACTGCATTCTGCACTTTCTGTGCAGATCCAGGTATCGGCCCGAGCTGATTCTGAGTTCGTGGCTGACTTCTGCGCAGGAGGCCCGAGGTAGATCTGCCGACGTCCGCAGATTCCTGGAGTCCGCTCCTATATGCTCATTTACTGTTTCCTTTAGTTCATGAACAGTTATACATTTTTCTTTCAGCCAAATATTCGTAGTAAATTCTTAGTAGTCCGTGAGTTGTGACTCCATATCATGGGTAGTTAGACATATCTATATCATTTGCGCAGTATTATTTTACAGTTTCGCTTATTATTTTGATATCATGTGTTGAATGGTAGTGAATCTCCGTAAAGTGAAATTTTTTGATATCATGTATTGTATTGAATTGTATTGTTATAAATAATATTTAAATATATTGTATTGTTTACCGTTGTTTCGTGATGTCATACACCAACAATATGAAAAATAAATTTGTATTTACCAAAAAAGAGAGAGTAAGGTACAAGGGGAAATAATTACATAAAATAGTAGCGTAAATGAAAATATGATTATTTAATAATAAGCTAAATCGTTCGTCACATAAAGTGATGCTTTTTGTCGCGTTAATTTTAAATACACGATACAATAAAATTTAAGTAACAATCAAGATAAACATTACGTACGAAGTAACAATATACTGACAAACAACTACAACCCAACCTAGGTGTTAAAGAACAAACTAAGGGGTCGTTTGGTTTGAATACGACTTTTGCCGGGATAAGTTATGCTGGGATTAGTTATGTTTGGATTAGTTGTCCTGATATTATTTTTTATTCACTGTTTGCTATGTTGTATTAAAAATGACAATTGCATAATTTCTAAGAAAAAAGGTATAAGCTATTCCGGCACTAATTACCTCACCCTCTACAAGGTATAAGTTATCCTGGTACTAAGTTTAGTCCCGGGATAACTTGTTCCAGATTTACTAACCAAACGAAGTATTAAGATGGTATTAAATTTTTATATCAACATTATATCTTCCTATATCTCATGCCAAACGACCCCTAATAGATAGCTACAACCCAATCAAGGTGTTAAAAGAACAAACTTAAGGGTCGTTTGGTTGGAATACGATTTATACCGGTATAAGTTATATTGTGACCCTGAAAGGAAAGTATAATCCACATAAAATGGAGTAAATTTTTGCCAGCCTCGTGATTATGCAATGTTATTGTTCTCTCACATGAATGGAAGCAGAAGCGGATTTGACTTTGTTTGATTAAGAGAAGAAAACAATAAAAAAGAAAAGAAAAAGGTAAAGAAAGAAAGAGTGAAGGAAGGATATTCAATCCGACGGAATGCAAATTTGACGTCCGCAGAAACACACACTTTCTCTCTCTAAAAAGGACAGCGCAGAAGCTCAAAGAAACTCTCCTCTCTACTGAAACTTTTTCGCTTTGAAAAAGCCAAAGCCTTAAAAAAAAAAAGAAAAACCAAAGCCCCAACCCAACAAGTGAAACTTGGTTGAATGAACTTATACATACATGCTTATCTGTATGTATATGTATCGATATCGATATAGATACATAAATATATATTTATAAGCTGATTGTGACTGCGTGCTTTGGTAAGTAACTCCTTTTTCCCCTTTTGGGATGTATTTATATATTTTTGAGCTTGGTGCCCTAGGTCTTGTCGATAATTTGAGCTGTGGATCTTGTCCTTTGTACTTTATTGCGTGATTTAGCGCTCGATCAAGTGAACATGTAACTTATGAATCACTAATTCTTATTTTGTTTTTAAATTTCTACTGTCGAATTGTTTACTGTAGCTTAGTTATTCTGGAGGTAATTTTCATTTTTTTTAGTTTGAGGGTGAATTTTTAGTGATTTTCTATCTTGTTCGTGTTTTAGTGTATTATACTCTTTTGGCTGCTTTATTAGATTAGTGATTAAGTATGGAGCTTGTTTTTTTTTGATTTTACTTACTCTGTTGAGATTTGAGTTTAGCTACGTTTTTATGGAACAAAGGGGGAAATTTGACACAATTGGACCTTCTCTTTTTCTTGCAGGCGCTGATTTGAGAAGTGGATAAAGATAGTTTCTTGAGCAGAAAAAGAGAAGCTTTAGGATGTTAAAAGTTAATGCTTGTAGCTTGTACTTGGTATTCTGTGATTTCCAACTTTTTGTTGTTGATACACAAAGAGTTATACCCACCGGTGAGGGTTCTCCCTTTGTTTTGGCTCGAAACATGGACTTTGGAATGTCTAGCTCCCATTTGGAAAGGAAATCAATGATTCATTTAATTGATATAGTAGGTTCTGTTTGTTGTTCTGTGTAATTCTTTTTAATATAAAGTCTCTAGATCTGGGAAGTTAGGCTTCATACAATTTTAGTGTTCTATAGTTGGTTAAGTGTTTGTGGATTCTTATCTATTGCATAGAAATATGGTTCCACAGGGGCCTCCAAATCCACTTGGAGGAGGTACCCAGCCTGTCCCGTCTTCGTTATTGCGATCAAATTCTAGTTTGTTGGGGGGTCAAGGGGGTGGAATGCCGACCCCGGGTAGTTTCCCTTCTATTGTGTCACCTCGGACTCAGTTTGGTAACATGAATATGCTAGGAAATGCTCCAAATGTTTCATCTCTGCTCCATCAGTCCTTAGGAAATGGTGTTCATAATCCAGGCTTTCCTGGAAACGGAATCTCTCAGCGAGTTGATAATGTTGCCGAGTCTGATCCACTGCCCAGTGCCGGCAATGGTATGGGATTTAGTACTCCTTCAACATCGTTTGGCTCATCGGCCATGACAGCAAATTCAAATTCAGGTCAAATTCAGGGACAGCGGTTTCCTAGCCCTTCTGGTAACCAGATGTTAACTGACCGATCACCGTCCCAACAACTTGATTCCCAGAATTACCAACATAATCAACAATTTCAGCAATTTTCTGCCCCTAGCAATTCCCAAACACAGCAACAGCAGCAGCAATTTCAATCCATGCGAGGTGGATTAGGAGGTTTAGGATCTGTCAAGCAGGAGCCCCAAGTGAGCAGTGATCAAACACCACAGCAGTTGCAAGCCCTGCGAAACCTGGCAACTGTAAAGCAGGAGCCCCAACAGATACAAAGTATGAGAGGCCTTGCCACTGTGAAGATGGAGCCACAACATTCCTCACCCTCTTTGTTTCTACATCAGCAACAGCAGCAGCAACAACAGCAGCAGCAGTTACTTCACATGTCCAAGCAGTCCCCTCAAGCTGCAGCAGCGGCTCAGCTTTTCCACCAGCAGAGGATTATGCAGCTCCAGCAGCAGCAGCAGCAACAACAACTCTTGAAAACGATTCCTCAGCAAAGAAACCCACTTCAGCCGCAATTTCAACCACAGAATCATGCTATAAGGTCTCCTATAAAACCAGCTTATGAGCCTGGGATGTGTGCCCGTCGGCTGACTCATTATTTGTATCAGCAACAACATAGACCTGAAGTAAGAAAACTGTGCCGGCTATAATTTCTGGGTGGACCATAAACTCTGCACCCTACCACGCTGCTTATCTGATCTCAATTAATCCTCTATTTGACTACAGTCCTATGATGTTACATTTGCACTATCTTTTTTATAGGACAATAACATAGAGTTCTGGAGAAAATTTGTCGCCGAGTATTTTGCTCCACATGCCAAGAAAAAGTGGTGCGTCTCTATGTATGGAAGTGGTCGGCAGACCACTGGAGTTTTTCCTCAGGTTGGCTGTGTTATTGATTTTTCGTAATCAAATGTGAAAAGTCTTCTTATACAGTGAAAAAAATGTGGTTATAGCAATTCATATACCACATCCACATCTATGGCTTGATAAAGCTTTTCTGAAAATTCATTCTTTTTTCAGCTTTGATAGCTAATTTGGACGTGTTGCTTATATGTTATGCAATAATTGCAGACCGACTTTTTCCTTGTATTAGAAATTTAATCACTATTATATAATTTGCAGGATGTATGGCATTGTGAAATATGCAACCGCAAGCCAGGCCGTGGGTTTGGTATGTTTTTTTGTAACTTTACAAAGACATTGTTGTTGACTCGTAATTTCTGCACCCATTTGGTTAATTTTCCTTCGTGTAATCTTTATTGTCATCTGATGTTTCTGGACTTATTTGTTCAGAAGCGACTGCTGAAGTCTTGCCCAGGCTTTTCAAGATAAAATATGAAAGTGGGACTTTGGAAGAGCTACTCTATATTGATATGCCGCGTGAATATCAGAATTCTTCTGGACAGATTGTCCTAGACTATGCCAAAGCAATTCAGGAGAGTGTTTTTGAGCAACTTCGTGTTGTCCGTGATGGTCAGCTTCGAATAGTGTTCTCACAACCTGATCTGAAGGTTAATTGAAGAGCTCATAGCTTTTTATTTTAATATCTATACTTATTAATCAGTTGTTTAAGACATGGCACGGTGCAGATGAATGTCTATTATTTTCTATTAACTGATTTCCTTTTTGTCAACTTGCCAGATCATCTCTTGGGAATTTTGTGCTCGACGTCACGAGGAGCTAATCCCTAGAAGATTGTTGATACCTCAGGTTTCTCAATGTTGCTTTGAACTTCTAATTTACCTTGCTCTATGTGAAGTCATGCTTCAGCTTTAACCTGACTTGTATGCTTCTGTTTTCTAATCTGGTTTGGCAAAAACTTTTGCTTTCTCTTACCATTTTATGTTAGAGCAGAAACATTTTGTCCACATAAGTACATACATGCTAGCCAAATTGAGGTCTTGTGAGATATAATTTCTCGAATAAGGTTTTGCTGTTGTAAAGTTATATGTATTTCTAACATGATCCGTCGAGCATGACATTTTCCCTCTAATTTTCCTTTTCATCGCGACTTGGTATAAGTTTATATACATCTTAGAGATTTGACTTGCTTTCTCTTTTCCATTTTTTATTAAATGCCATCTTGCTAGAAAATAGAACAATGGTTGCTGACCATCTTATTCTCATCCCTGATACATGGTGGTGAATTGGTCGAGCAGTTAGTAGGTTGCACTGTAAATCACTTTCTCTGACTTGAATGCAAATAAACATCCATAGGTTGGAGTCCATCAGTATAAATATAGATCTATGTCTGTTGGATATGTTAGAGAAGGATATCAATGCATTGGGTAGTAGGGTTAGCCCTTGCCCCTGGTCAAGGGTTTGGTGATGTTATAGTATTGCAGCAGAGGAAAAAATTCCAAGTACTATTTCAGCTGTTGGCAATGGTAAACAAGTCCAGTATATCCTGGCTTTTGGTGCTTTCAGTTTTGTGTCTGATATCTGTGCTTCATCATGGCAATGTATAATTGGAATTGGTTTGAGTGTTGGATCCCTAATTATGATGAATTTAGTAGAGATAAAGAAGCACTAAAATCAGTATTGTTAGCCCTTGGTTAAGGGTTTGGTGATGTTAAACTATTGCTACAGTGGAGAGCGGTGGTGCAAAAATTCAAAAACCTGTTTCGGCTGTTGGCTAATGCAACCGAACCCAGTAAAGCCTGAAATTTTGTGCTTATGTTCTGTGTTCGACGACATTTTTGCTTTGTCATGCCAATGTACACTTGAAAGTAGTTGAGTGTCGAAGGGCGAACGTTGAGAATATAGTAGTGATACAGAAGCACTAGAATCAATATTGTTAAGAGTTCACTGAGGTGCACTTAGTGCTGCAGTTAGGTGAAGCGCGGTCTCGGCCCTTCACTTTGCTTCAGACTTCTGCGGCGCTTTAGTATTGGCACAAACACATGTGACTCAGAGCTGATGAGCTCTCTCCTGAAATGAGCGAGACAACACAGTAAATATAGTTGGAAGAGTGATATGTTGATTTTTAAAGGAATATTATAGATAAATATGTTAGCATCTAAGAATAGAGAAATAGATTTAGTATAAGAAAATTAGATATTAAAAATGACAAAATATTGGAGATCAAATAATCTGTCTGGTTTTGCTTCTATATTTGAAAAAGACATTCAAAATTTGGTGCTAGCAGTCCTGGCTTTGAATGTGCTGATTCGGGGTTATCACTATATTTGCCCGTGCGTGATCCACATATGCGGAGTTGTGTTGAATATCTTCTAATAAAGTTTAAGTTTTTAGATGACGTTGACCTGATGAAGCATTTAGTTCACTATCATTTCCGTTGCACCTAATTGACTGCAAGACAGAGTTAATTAAATTTCTCTTCAGAATGTCTATTTATAAAGTTTTCACATATTGTTGTTTCCTGTCCTTCTGTGAGCTTTAATTCTTATGGGGTTTGTCACATCTTTTAGCAGATTGTTGGTTGTCTGGAAGAAGCGGTCTTTCATTTTTGGATATAGTGGCATTTGCATCTTTTTGATTTGCTTTTTATGATTTTCATGTGTAGGTGAGTCAACTCGGCGCTGCAGCTCAAAAGTACCAGGCAGCCACCCAAAACGGATCATCTACAGCGTCTGTTTCTGATTTGCAGAATAACTGCAATATGTGAGTCCCAGATATTTATGGTACAGGTTTTGTACGAAATGTTAGGGCTGACAGTTCTGTGCCATGTCTTTGTTTAATGGGGCCTAACTATTTCGATTTCGCACATATATCTTACTCTGTTGAAAAATTATTTTCTTAGTGATTCATCGCTTCCAGTTTTTAAGTAGGTAATAATGATGAGCTTTGTCTCCATTTAGGGATTTGCTTCTTTGATGGTCTATGCCGGTCCTTAAATTTTACAAATCATTATTAGCAGACTTAAATTGGACTTTAATGTTAATATTGTGATATTTGACCAGTCAGTCATCCTATTAGTGCTTTATCTTACTATGATGTGCGCGTCTGATAACAGATATAGCTCAAATTTTAATATTGATTGCTATTGCCGATCATGCTGCCAAGTCTCGGAAGCTCAATTGCTCCTGAAACTATAAATATGGATTTATAGCTGATATCCGTGATTTGTTAAATTTGGATGAACAACTGAATTGTAGTTGTGTTTACAACAACAACAACAACAACCCAGTATAATGCCACAAGTGGGGTCTGGGGAGGGTAGTGTGTACGCAGACCTTACCCCTACCCTAGGGTAGAGAGGCTGTTTCCAATAGACCCTCGGCATCCTTCCGTCCAAGAACTCCCCACCTTGCTCTTGGGGTGACTCGAACTCACAACCTCTTGGTTGGAAGTGGAGGTCGCTTACCATCAGAGCAACCCACCTTGTCTTAAATTGTAGTTGTGTTTGATTGTTAAAATGTCTTTGTTAACTGTAAAGAGCATATCTTTTTTGGGTTCTGAAAGCTCAATATATCTTTCCTGATAAATGAAAGAGAATGTTGGTCTTGAACTTTTTTGGAAAGCTAATATCCTCTTGAAGGTGGTGAATTAGCTATCCTGGTGTACCTGGGAATATAGGACATGTTCCTACAGTTTCAGAATGCAGATCTTACACGGAATATTGGTCTTGAACCATGGATTTGCATTTTTGTCATGTCTTTACTTGGTTATGTTAAAGATTCAAGCAGAAATGATTTTATTTCTTGGTCGCCAGTCAGAATATGAGTTTATCTCCGTTTTCTATATTTTAAAGAACTTCACCAAATTTCTCTCTGATTGTTTTTCCTCACTGTAACCAGGGGCGGGGCCACTGTTATGTTTGTGGTTCGGCAGAACCCAGTTTCTTTAGCTCAAACCCTGTATAAATTAAAATTCATTTAATATGTATAAATAATCTATCCAGAATCCAGTAAGCAAAAAGGATTGTGGTCCAGAACCCGTAACTGAAAATCCTGGATCTGCCTTTGACTGTAATTGTGGACTCGGATAGGCAGGTTTGGGTGGGAGGAGCCATGCAGGGTTTGTGATGTATTGAATTAATGGATTAAAAATGAAAGGACTTCTGGTGATTGTATCTTTTTTAATTTTTATTTTTGTGTGGAAGGCTTCTACTTGTTGTTCCGTGGTAGTGTACGATGGAGCTACATAAATTTAGGGAGCTATATGTAATGGTGGGAGAAGGGGAAGGATGAGGGAAGGTATGTACATGCATGTCCTTTTTATGTCATAACTTGTATAACGAGCAAACAATACATAATTTCTATCAACAACTACAACTTTATCGCAAAGAAGGTTGATTGAACTTAATCATCCAATTATTTTGTTCATAAATAATTTTTTTAGCGCAAATTAGGATTTCTGTAACACTGGAGGTTGTTTACTCTCAATTTTCTTGCATTAATATACCACTCTCTAACTGGACTGAAAGGACTTCTGGCAAACATCAGATCTAAGGTAACAATAATAACTAAGCGTTAATCTTGACTAGTTGGTGTCGCCTGTTTGGATCATTTACTTCCATTATGTTCTCTCATAGATTAGTCCAAACTGATTCATAAAATTGTACGTTTTTAAGGACAACTCCTTTCCATATGATTTTAGGCCTTGTACCCTTTTAGCACCTTCAACCATAATCAGGAACAATGTATATATAGGGTTAAAATTATGTCTATAGATTCTCTTATTCTATATTTTTCTTATGCTTGTGTATTCGCTAATGATTGTTATCTCTTTATTTATCTGTTACTTTTAGGTAATATTACTTTTGAGATTTTGACTTATGATTTTGACTCAGGTTTGTTGCTTCAGCTCGTCAGTTGGCAAAAACTTTGGAAGTTCCGTTGGTAAATGATTTAGGGTATACAAAGAGATATGTGCGATGCCTTCAGGTATACACCTTGTTCTGATGCTGGAAGGTTTTTATTTTGGTTCTTTTCTGGATTTGTTTGGAGATATTCCGCTTGTTTCGATGGGGAAATCATTGTTGAAAATTGAAATATTGCTTCTGTTAAAGCTTTTAATTTCCCAACCAGGTTTTATTTGCCTGTACTGTGTGTTCCGACTCAACCAGTTCTACCCAACTTTCTTATCCTCCCTGTGCCCCCTCTATCTCTTTTTAATCTGCCATCTTCCCATGCAATTCAAAGCACAGCTGTAAATGAAGGCCAAAATTCAGATTTTTTAGCAGGTAGCAGCTCAGGGATTTTGACAAATGTTCGTTTCTCATATTGGGAATTCCTAAATCCTACTGGCAACTGACTTATGAGTTAATGTATGAAGTAGATGGAACATATTTCGGCCTGTACTTACTATAGAGATTTCTGATGCCATTCTGTTCTTCCTGTTGAGAAGCGTATTCTTTTTAATTTTTAGAGTTTACTTCGTTTCAACAATTTTATTTCAGTGGGTCATAGAGGGTCTAGTGGCACAAGATACCTTCCAGTTAAGCAATTTTTCCTCTTCTTTTTATTTTTCTTAGTTTTTAACACATAGGACTAGACTTTTTCCCAGTAACATTTTTAAAATGAAGCTAGTCTGACTGAAAGTTGCACGCATGGTGCATTCAAATGATAACTCTTTTGATGTAATTGCCTTTCGCTTTAATTTTGTCTTCAATTAACAGACTTATGGATATAATTTTTATTCTTCTGTGTACTGCTGGCACAATTGCAGATATCAGAAGTAGTTAATAGCATGAAAGATTTGATTGACTACAGCAGAGAGACAAGGACAGGGCCTATGGGTAAGTCTGCTTGTGTACCTTTCTACTTGTTCCTGTTGGCTGTTGCTAGTTTAAAGGTCTTCTACATCCACCAAGTAATCACAAAGATCAAAAGTGAGGTTGCAAGGCTAATCTTTCTCTGTGGTTTGATGGTTTAGAGATTAGGGTACAATTGTTATTCATCACAAGGCATGAATGTTATCATCTGAAGTTAAATTTTACGCGAAAAACAAATTGCTTTTTGAGGTTTAAACAGGTCATGCCTAATGTACATGTGCAAAAATCCAAATTGGCTGTGTCTGAATGTAGATTTCTTTGTATATGCATTCAACTTGTTGAGTTTAATGTAGCGGGTTGTGTGGTGTAAGAACTTAACCCTGGGAGTACCACATGAATGTGGGGTTGATAAAGTTCTGTAAACCTTACAATTGTGCTTGAAATTTTGCCTTTCCAGAGAGCTTGGCTAAGTTTCCTCGTAGGAATGGTTCATCGGCTGGGGTACGTGGTGCAGCTCAACCATCTGAGGACCAGTCTCAGCAGCAGCAGCAGCAGCAGCCACAGTCTCAGCAGCAACAGCAACAACATACGGCCAGTCAGAATTCAAACCACGAGAGCTCTGTCCAGGCTGGTGCAATGCAACTTGCTTCCAGCAATGGTATTCCGAGCGAAAACAAGTCTTTAACCCCTGCACCTGTTACTTCGTCTAGTAGTACTGGTGCTCGGCTGTTGTGCCAAAATTCCATGAACTCTAGGCAACAGGCAACAATGAATGGTGTGAACAGCCCTTATGCAGGAAATGGTGTGAACAGTCCTTATGGAGGAAATGCTGTTCAAATGCCTTCACCAAGTTCTTCAAATACAGTGCCACAGTCTCAACAAAACCTGTCTGCATTCCAATCTCCAACACTGTGTTCATCAAGCAATCCGCCACAAACTTCACATGGTGGCTTAACATCAGGATCACAAGTGAATTCTGCCAATTCCCCGAATATTTCAATGCATCAACCCACTCTTTCAGGTGATATTGATGCTAATGACTCTCAAAGTTCTGTACAAAAGATCATACACGAAATGATGATGTCTTCCCAACTTGGTGGAGGTGGCCTTGTCGACGGTGGTGCCACGGGGAATGATATGAAAAGTGTAAATGGTTTGATAACAACTGCTAATAACTCCATTCTTAACGGAAGCAGCTGCCTTGTTGGGAATGGGACAGCAAATGCTAATATTGGTA
The DNA here is from genome assembly GCA_005239495.1 of Nicotiana undulata. Classification (NCBI taxonomy): domain Eukaryota; kingdom Viridiplantae; phylum Streptophyta; class Magnoliopsida; order Solanales; family Solanaceae; genus Nicotiana; species Nicotiana undulata. The sequence continues at coordinate 18,853 of ML287728.1, read as the reverse complement.
TGGGTCCAGGATATGGCAACATGGGCAACGGACTGAGCCAGGCTGCAATGGCCAATGGAATTCGGGCTGCATTAGGTAATAGTTCTGTGGCTATGAATGGAAGAGTAGGCATGCCAATGGCACGAGAGCAAAGTATGAGTCAACGGCAACAAGATTTGGGAAACCAACTACTTAGTGGTCTAGGAGCAGTCAATGGTTTCAGTAACCTTCAGTTTGACTGGAAAACATCCCCCTAAAGGTTTTGACTTGGCTTTAGCCAAGAAGGTAAAAACAAAGTGACAATATCCTTTAGGAGATAGGGGTGCCCTCTTGTGGTTGTAATTGCATATTTGGTCCTCATGTGCTGCTTAGTGCTGCAAAGATGACATGATTTTGCCTTGCACACTGAGAGAGTAGGTATGAATCCTGAAGAGCAATCATTTCAGGGCTTGCCTCTGTTGTAGTGATTTGCCCGAGAAGGAAAACATGTAGCACAGTAATTTCATGATTGAAATGTTACATCACCTAAGGTAGCATAAGATTATTCTAACTTGATTTTGTCTGGTTTATCACAGCTACATATTTGCACTAACAGCCTTGAATAGGACATTCCAGGAGTGACTTGACAAACACTTGTACCTTTTCGAGGCATTTGTAAACTTCCGAATCACCTCTGCCAGCACTCCGGAACATGAGTGTATATAGTCTGGATTGTGTGGAAGGTATTTTATTTTAGAACTTTCAGGAGCTTGTAGAAATTGACTTACCACTTGTTCCATGGTAATGTGTCTGATGCAATCACTTCATTTCTCCTGTCTCGACACCTACTATGTTTTTGTATCAATTAAGCAGTTTTGATTGTTGTGGTTGCTGGCTTTTGGAGTGGCTGGATGCTAAAGATGAGGATTTACCTCTTTGGGGTAGGGATGGCAATGGGGCGGGTGCGGGGCGGGTTTGGTAAAACCCACAAAAATGTCGCCCCGCCCTGCCCCGCATAGTTATTTTTTCAGTTTTTAACCCGCCCCGCCCCGCTTGGACCCGCCCCACTTAATGTTTTTCTTCTTCTTTTTTCGCTAATTTCGTGTTTTGTTTCTATTTTCAATCATTGGTTTTCTAAAAACATGTTTATTACACCGGCATTCCTTGTAATGCGTCATAGCAGAGAATATCTTTACCTTTGTAATAATGTATATGATCTTTCAAAATAAATGAGTTACTATCATTTCCTATTACTAATACGATATATTGACTTTTGTAATTTTATTTTTGTGAGACTTATGCAAATTGGTTAATTATAAATCAAAATTGTATTCGTGCTAGTGAAGAAAAATATGAAATTGCAGTTGAAATGATTGCTTTGTTTCAAAAAAGATAAAATTCAAAGTTGCCCCGCATTGAACCCGCATTAAACCCACAACCTGCCCCGTCCCACCCGTCACGTCCCGCACTCGCCCCGCCCCATTGCCATCCCTACTTTGGGGAGGAGGGGGGTATATTGGTATCAGTGCTTTAATTTCTGTTGAGGGGGCAAATTTTGACTTTTTGACTTTTTCCTCTTATGTTTTCTCGGTCAAAGTATTTGTATTCATCTGTTACCCCGTCTCTAATCCAAAAAAAGAAAGAAAGAAATAGAGTTCCTTAATTTCCTCTCTCTTTTTTTTTTTTGGTGGCTAAGCAAAGTGCTCTCTGCTGAATCGTGAATGTTGGTGACATTGGTGCTATCAAATCTCAACGCGGGATGCTAAATGATGGTAATAACAAAAAAGAAGAAGATGAGACTAGGCAGAAAGATGTTACTTAAATATGACATCACTATCTAGTAAATTTTATTGTAGTAGTATGGTTTTGTTAACAGACCTAAAACTACGTATTATAAATTTGGACTGCTATTCTTAAATAATATGATTGTTTCTATATTCAATTTTCAATGCTTGACCTTTCCGTAACTCGTAAGGCGATACACAAAACACAAATCATCTTAAGGTTTTAGAAAGTCCATCATTTCCTTCTGCCTTCTCTATCACCCTCACCCTATCTTTTTCTTTTCCCCCTATTTTTGCTGGAATACCCATAGAGCTCTTGTATGTATAGCATTTACTTAAATAATTTAAGAAAAAAAATGGATGTATATATTATTAAATTAATTTGATCGACAAAAATCATGTCAAAACTTAATATATAATTTAATAAATTTAAACTCGTGAAAGTTGTGATCTAAATTTTGTAGACTAACAATATAAGTAAATGTTTTTAAATATGATGCTACCTTTTTGCTAAAATAAGTTGTAAGTGAGAAATCGATTAAAAGTTAAGGGTAGTTATGCCTTTTCATCCATCTCGTGAACGTCCATAGTCATGAGGTTTTGCACTATGCACATGCATGTACACCTGAACATTTCCCCCACACACCCACAGGAAAAAGGCAGAAGAGGATTTGACTTCGTTTGATTGAGAGAAGAAAAAAAATTAAAAATAAAAAGAAAAAAAGGTAAAGAAAGAAAGAGTGAAGGAAAGAGAAATATTCAATCTGATTGAATGCAGTTTTGACGTCCGCAAGAACTCTCTCTCTAACTTTCTCGCTCTAAAGAGGACAGCGCAGAAACTCAGAGAAAACTCTTCTCTCTACTGAAACTTCTTCACTTTGACAAAGCAAAGTCCCCAAGCTAATTTGAGCTCTGGATCTTGTTCTTTGCACTTTATTGCGCGATTTAGGGCTCGATCAAGTGAACATGTAATTTTGTTAATCACTTGTTTTTATTTTTCTACTCTCGAATTATTTCCTGTACCGAGCTTAGTTTTTTAGAGGAATTTTTTTTTTCGTCTTTTTATTTCTCAGTTTTCTGATTTTCTTGCTTGTTTTCGTGTATTCTCCACTTATAGCTGCTTTATTTGATTAGTGATTGAGTATGAATATTTTTTTTTATGTAAATTTTTCTTACTGTGTTGAGATTTGGGTTTAGTTTTGTTTTATGGAAGCAAGGGAGAAATTTGACACAATAAAACAATTTTTTCTTTTTTCTTTTTTTTCTTGTAGGGATAAATGGATAGAGATATTTACTTGAGCAGAAAAAGAGAAGCTTTGGAAGTTTAAGATTTAAAGCTTGTAGCTTGTACTTGGTATTCGATTGATGATGTACACCAGGTTTTCTCAGCATGAGGGTTCTCCCTTTGGTTTGGCTCAAAATAGGGACTTTGGAATGTCAATTGATGTAGTAGGTTCTGCTTCTTGTTCTGTGTAATTCTCTTTTCAGAGTAAAGTATAAAGTCTCCAGATCTGGGGTGTTAGGCTTCATTCCGTTTTAGTTCTCTATAATTTGTTAAGTGTTTGTAGATTGTTATCTATTGCATAAAAGATATGGTGCCACCAGGACCTCCTAATCCACTTGGAGGTGCCCAGCCTGTCCCGTCTTCGTTATTGCGATCAAATTCTAGTTTATTGAGTGGTCAAGGGGGTGGAATGCCTACCCCAGGTGGTTTCCCTTCTATTGTGTCACCTCGGACTCAGTTTGGTAACATGAATATGCTAGGAAATGCTCCAAATGTTTCGTCTCTGCTCCATCAGTCCTTAGGAAATGGTGGTCATAATTCAGGGCGAGCTGATAATGGGGCCGAGTCTGATCCAATGGCCAGTGCTGGCAATGGTATGGGATTTAATGCTCCTTCAACATCGTTTAGCTCATCGGGCTTGGCAGCAAATCCAAATTCAGGTCAAGTTCAGGGACAGCGGTTTCCCAGCCATTCTGGTAACCAGATGTTAACTGACCAGTCACCGTCCCAACAGCTTGATTCCCAGAACTACCAACATAATCAACAATTTCAGCAATTTTCTGCCCCTAGCAATTCCCAAACACAACAACAGCAGCAGCAATTTCAATCCATACGAGGTGGATTAGGAGGTGTAGGACCTGTCAAACAGGAGCCCCAAGTGACCAATGATCAAACACCACAGCAGTTGCAAGCACTACGAAACCTGGCAGCTGTAAAGCAGGAGCCCCAACAGATACAAAGTATGAGAGGCCTTGCCACTGTGAAGATGGAGCCACAACATTCCTCACCCTCTTTGTTTCTACATCAGCAGCAGCAGCAACAACAACAGCAATTACTTCACATGTCCAAGCAGTCCCCTCAAGCTGCAGCAGCAGCTCAGCTTTTCCACCAGCAGAGGCTTATGCAGCTCCAGCAGCAACAACAGCAACAGCAACTCTTGAAGGCTATTCCTCAGCAGAGAAACCCACTTCAACCGCAATTTCAACCGCAGAATCATGCTATAAGGTCTCCTGTAAAACCAGCTTATGAGCCTGGGATGTGTGCCCGTCGGCTGACTCATTATTTGTATCAGCAGCAACACAGACCTGAAGTAAGAAAACTGTGCCAACTATAATTTCTGTGTGGACCATAACACTGCACCCTACCACACATCTTCTCTGATCTTAGTTTTTTTTTTGACTAAGCCCTATGATGTTACATTTACTCTACCTTTTTTATAGGACAATAACATAGAGTTCTGGAGAAAATTTGTCGCCGAGTATTTTGCTCCACATGCCAAGAAAAAGTGGTGCGTCTCTATGTATGGAAGTGGTCGGCAGACCACTGGAGTTTTTCCTCAGGTTGGTTGTGTTATTGGTTTTTCTTAATCAAATTTGAGAAATCTTCTTATTTAGTGAAAATATGTTGTTATAGTAAGTCAAATACCTCTTATACGGCTTGCCATTATGAAAAGATAGATTCTTCTTTAAGCTCTGGTAACTAATTTGGACTTGTTCCTAAAATGTTATGCAGTTTTATGCAGACCAACTTTTTCCTTGTATAGAAAATTAGAAGTAATCACTATCATATAATTTGCAGGATGTATGGCACTGTGAAATATGCAATCGCAAGCCAGGCCGTGGTTTTGGTATGTTTCTTTTGGTTTTATATCTTTTCTGTTGTCGAAGATTCATTCTTCTTTGTAACTTTACAAAGCCATTATTGTTGACTTGTAATTTCTGCACCCATTTGGTTATCCTTTAACCGTGTAATCCTTATTGGTATCTGATGTTTCTCAACTTATTCATTCAGAAGCGACCGCTGAAGTCTTGCCCAGGCTTTTCAAGATAAAATATGAAAGTGGGACCTTGGAAGAGCTACTCTATATTGATATGCCTCGTGAATATCAGAATTCATCTGGACAAATTGTCCTAGACTATGCAAAAGCAATTCAGGAGAGTGTTTTTGAGCAACTTCGCGTTGTACGGGATGGTCAGCTTCGAATAGTGTTTTCACAGCCTGATCTAAAGGTTAATTGAAGAGCCATTTTGGTTTCAATAACCATACTTGTTAATCAGTTATTATGACATAGCACGATGCAGATTAATGTCTATTATTTTCTTTAATCTGATTTCCTTTTTGTCAATTTGGCAGATCATCTCTTGGGAATTTTGTGCTCGACGTCACGAGGAGCTAATCCCTAGAAGATTGTTGATACCTCAGGTTGATCAATGTTGCTTTGAAGTACTAATTTACCTTGATCTCTGTGTAGTCATGGTTTAGCTCTAACCTGACTTGTGTGCTTCTGTTTGCTAATCCAGTTTAGCAAAAACTATTTCTTTCTTTTATAATTTATACAAGAGCAGAGTCATGTTTTCTAGCTAAGTAGCTATTTGCTACTCAAATGAGGTTTTATTTGTTAACGTCCCTTCTAGATATATTTGATGAGAATGTGGTATTGTGAGATACAATTAAAGAATATGATTTTGCTCTTGTAAAGTTATATGTATTTCAAACACGGCCTGAGCATGTCTTCCCCCCCCCCCCCCCCCCCCACAAATCTTTCTTAATACATCATCAGTTATTAAAATATATT
>ML287728.1:0-12889 GCA_005239495.1 Nicotiana undulata | reverse complement strand
TGTCCCCCCCCCCCCCCCCCCCCGAATTATCCTTTTCATCGTGACTCGGTAAAGTTTAAATACATCTAAGAGATTTGACTTGCTTTTCCTTTTTCACTTTTTATTAATTACCATCTTGTTAGCAAAACAGAATAATGGTTGCTGACCATCTTATTCTCATCTCTTGAGGCTTGATCCATGGTGGTGAATTGGTTGGATCAGTTAGTGGATTGCATTAGCCGCTATTAATCTTTTTTTCTGACTTAAAATGCAAATTACCATCTATGGGTTATCTGATTTGAAAGCAACTATGCAAATTACCATATATGTGTGTGGAGTCCATCAGCATAAATGTTGATCTATATCTGTTTTCTTAGGGATATGTTTGAGAAGGATAGCAGTGCATTGGGTAGTAGTGTTAGCCCTTGACCCTGGTTAAGGGTTTGCTGATGCTATAGTATTGCAACAGTGTAGATGGGTGGCGAAAAAAATTAAATTGCTGTTTCAGCTGTTGGCAATGATAACCAAGGCCAGTGGAGCCTGAATTTTGGTGCTTTAAGTTCTGTGTCCGGAGGAAATTTGTGCTTCTTCATGCCGATATATCTTTGTAAAGTTTCCTCATATTCGTGTTTCCTGCAGTGTTGTCAAAGGCGTGTTTAAGCCCTGAAGCGAGGCTCAAAACATTTTGAACGCTTTGTCTCGCTTTGTGGGCGCTTTAGTGTCACATCAAGGCTCTAAGGCATACTTTTCTTTGCCAAATGATTATAATCTTGAAAATGCGACATTAAACAATTGATATTTTGCTTTGTTGAAATTTTCTTTCAATTACTTTGTCCATATATTTGTTTGTTCATGCTTATAATTATTAGCGTTGGACTACATATACATATTTTTACTTTTTCTCCGGTTGCGCCTTTTTTCATTAAAGCCCACGCTTTAGTTGCGCTTTGCGCTTAAAGCCCCAACGGACCTTAAAGCTTTTTTGCGCTTTTCGCCTTTGATAACACTGGTCCTGTCCTTCTGTGAGCTTTAACTTCCATATTGGTTTCTCACATCTTTTTGGCTAATTGTTTGTCTTGTCTGGATAAAGCTCCATCTTTATTTTTTTTTGGATATAGTGATTTTTTCATCCTTTTGATTTGCTTTTATGATTATCACGCGTAGGTGAGTCAACTCGGCGCTGCAGCTCAAAAGTACCAGGCAGCAACCCAAAATGGATCATCTACTGCATCTGTTTCTGAGTTGCAGAATAACTGCAATATGTGAGTCCCTGAAATTTATGGTACAGTTTTTGTACGAAATTCTCAGGCTGACAATATTGTGCTGTGTCCTTGTGTATGGAGCCTAACTATTAGCACATATATGTCACTCTAGGTTGTAAAGTTATTTTTTTAGTGATTCATTATGCATTCCAGTTTTTACGTGGGTAATAATGATGAGCCATGTCTCACATGTTAGATAGCTTATAGTCTATTTATTTTTTGGGTATTGGCTTCTTTGATGATCTGTGCTGGTACTTCCATTTTACAAATCATTATTAGCAGACTTAAGTTGGGACTGTGGATGCTAAGGCGATCTTTGACCAGTCAGTCATCCTATGGTTTTAACTCATAGCGAGTTTGCTGTGAAATAACTTTTTAGTTGTTTTAGTTGTGTGTACGTCTGTTAGCAGATTTAGCTCAATGTTTAATGTTATGGATTGCTGTCAGTGGTCGTGCTGCCAACTCTTGGAAGCTCAATTCTCCTGAAACTATAAATATGGATGTCTAGTTGATTCCTGTGGTTTGCTATATGTGGATGAAGAACTGAATTACAGTTGTGTTTGATTGTTAAAATGTCTTTATTAACTAACATGAGTGTCTTGTGTAACCTGTGAATATAATACGTGTTCCTACAGCTTCAAAATGCCGATCTTACATGGGAAGTCTCTTGTTGTCTCACCCTTATGACTATGAATTTGCATTTTGTCCAGTCTACTTGATTATGTTATGATTCAAACAGAACTTAGATTATTTCTTGGTCGCCAGTCAGGAAATGATGTTAACTCTCTTTTCTATAAGTTAAAGAACTTCATCAAACTTTTTTGATAACCATGGTGTCCCGACCAGCTTTTGCGCACCTCGACTAATTTCATGGGCTGCCAGCTAGCTCCCACCAGTACAGGTGCCGGAAAGAACTTTATCAAACTTCCTCTTGATTGATTTTCCTCACTGTGGCTGTGGGACTTGAAAAGGCCTTTTTTCTGCGCGCGCGTGTGTGTGGGGGGGGGGGGGGGGGGGGGATGAAACACATCTTGTTGTTGTTCAGTGACTGTGTACAATGGAGCTGCATATATTTGGGAGCTATATGTAATAGTGGGAGAAGGGGAAGAATGTGTGCGTGGGGGGATGAAACACATCTTGTTGTTCAGTGACTGTGTATTAGTGAGAGAAGGGGAAGGTATATACATGCATACCCTTTCATGTCAATCTATCAACAACTATGACCTTATCCCAAAAAGAAGGTTGGCTTAGTCTTACGAATCCAAATCCTCTGTAACCATTCAACTCTATTAATAATCTGCTTATAAATATTTTTCTTTTAATGCAAATTAGGATTTCTATATCTTGAGGTTATTTACTCACAATTTTTCTTGTATTGGAATACCTCTCTAACTAGACTAAAAGATTACTGGCAAACATCAGAATTAATATGAGTGTAACAATAATACCTAAACTATAATCCTAACTTGTCGGTGTCACCTATTTGGATAATTTGCTTTCAGTATGTTCAGTCCTAGTTAAGGCAGCATTGATTCGAGAAGATTACTGGCAACAACTCCTCTCCATATGATTTTGGGTCAACTGCCCCTTTAGCACCTTCAATTGTAATAAAAAACAATCTATATCTGAGGTGTAAAATTATGTGTACATATTCTTGTATTCTAGATTTTATGCTTGTGTATTTGCTGATGATCATGTATTTTTTTATATAGCTTTTAATTTTAAGTAATATCACTTTTGAGATTTGACTATGATTTTGACTCAGGTTTGTTGCCTCAGCTCGTCAGTTGGCAAAAGCTTTGGAAGTTCCATTGGTAAATGATCTGGGGTATACAAAGAGATATGTGCGATGCCTTCAGGTATGCACCTTGTTCTGATGCTGGAAGGTTTTTATTTTGGCCCTTTTTTGGAATCTGGAGATATTCCGCTTGTATCAATGTGGATTTCATTACAAATTCTTGAAATATTTGCTTCTGTTAGTGCTTTTAACTTCCCGACCAGGTCATGGTTTGCCTGTTCTGTGCGTGATATCTGGTTCAACCAGTTCTATCCAACTTTCTTATCCTCTCCAGCCCCCCTCTCCTTTTAATCTGTCATCTTCCCGTGGAATTCAAAGCAAAGCTGAAAATGAAGGTCAAAATTCAGATTTCTAGCATGTACCAGCTCAGACAATTTTTCTTTTCTCAATATTGGAAATTCCTACTGGTAACTGACTCATGAGTTAATGTGTGAAGTAGACGGATTGTATTTTGGCCTATTCTTAGGATAGAGATTTCTGATGTAACTCTGTTCCTGTTGAGAAACGTTTTCTTTCTCACTTTTCAGAGGTTACCCTATTTCCACAATTTTATTTCATTGTGTCATAAAGGGTCTAGTGGCTAAGTTGCTCCGACATGGCAGTTTAGGTGCCGCACTCGTGTCGACACGACACTAGTATGGGTGTGGGTATGGGATCCGTACCGGATCTGGTCAAGATATTTTGGGTACTTTGACCGTGACGGACAGAAAAATTCGAGACGAGATACAATTTGATTACCAAAATCAGAACTAAAACTAGGGTAAATTTAAAGAAAATAACATATCTTATCTAGGAAATCAATATTTTACTTATCTACAACTTGAGAATAAAAAGGAAATCCACACTTTACAAGCTATACGTAAGTATTACACAAAATTTCTCATAAATTAGAAAGAATTTTATTTATTTTAATTATTTTTAGCCGGATCCCCGCACCTGTATTCGTACTAGGATCCGTATACCCGAATCTTACAATTTACATCTTGAAAGATCCGACCTCCAGATCCGTACCCGTGTCGGACACCCGCACCCCTGTCCGAGCAACTTAGTCTAGTGGTACAAGATAACTTCCAGTTTAGTGGTTTCCCCCCTTCTTTTTACTTTCCAAGAGTTTATCACGTAGGCCTAGACTTTTTTCCAGTGACATTTTCACTTTAAAGATAAACTGACTGAAAATTGCACACGTGGTGCATTCAAATGATAATTCTTCTGATTTTGTTTTAATCTTCCTTTCAATTAACAGTCTCATGGGATATAATTTCTTATTCTGCTATGTACTGCTGGTGCAATTGCAGATTTCAGAAGTTGTTAATAGCATGAAAGATTTGATTGACTACAGCAGAGAGACAAGGACAGGGCCTATGGGTAAGTCTGCTTGTGTACCTTTCTACTTGTTCCTGATGCTAGCTCAAGGTTTTCTGTACCTACCTATTAATCTCAAAGATCAAAGTGAGGTTGCATGGGCTAATCTTTCTCTGTGGTTTGATGGTTTAGAGATTAGGATACGATCGGTTTTCATCACAAGGCATAAATTAGTGTTATCATCTAAAGTTAAATTTTCACAAAAGACGATGAATTGCTTTTTGAGGTGGCAACTGGTAACTACTAATGTACAGGTGAAAAAACCCAAACTGGCTGTGTTTGAATGCAGATTTCAGTCCATGTGCCTTTAAGTTGTTAGAGGTAAAATACTGATTCAAAAAAAAAAAAAAAAAAAAAAAAAAAAAAAAAAAAAAAAAAAAGAACTTGTCGAATGTAAAATAATGGGTTGTGTAGTGTAAGAACTTAACCCTGAGAGTACCGCATGAATGTTGGGATTGATACAGTTCATTAAACCTTATAATTGTGCTTGAAATTTGGCCTTTCCAGAGAGCTTGGCTAAGTTTCCTCGCAGGAATGGTTCATCGGTTGGGGTACATGATCCAGCTCAACCATCTGAGGATCAGTCTCAGCAGCAGCAGCTACAGTCTCAGCAGCAGCAGCAGCAGCAGCTACAGTCTCAGCAGCAGCAGCAGCAGCAGCAGCAGCTACAGTCTCAGCAGCAGCAGCAGCTACAGTCTCAGCAGCAGCAGCCACAGTCTCAGCAGCAGCAGCCACAGTCTCAGCAGCAACAGCAACAACAGACGGCCAGTCAGAACTCAAACCACGACAGCTCTGTCCAGGCTGGTGCAATGCAACTTGCTTCCAGTAATGGGATTCCAAGTGTAAACAACTCTTTGAACCCAGCATCTGTTACTTCCTCTAGTAGTTCTGTTGTTCGGCTATTGCATCAAAATTCCATGAACTCTAGGCAACAGACCCCAATGAATGGTGTGAACAGCCCTTATGCAGGAAATGGTGTGAATAGCCCCTATGCGGGAAATGCTGTTCAAATGCCTTCACCAAGTTCTTCAAATACGATGCCACAATCTCAACCAAACCCGTCTACGTTCCAATCCCCAACACCGTGTTCATCAAGCAATCCACCACAAACTTCTCATGGTGGCTTATCATCAGGACCACACGTGAATTCTGCCAATTCCCCGAATATTTCAGTGCATCAACCCACTCTTTCAGGTGATATTGATGCTAATGATTCTCAAAGTTCTGTACAAAAGATCATACATGAAATGATGATGTCTTCCCAACTTGGTGGAGGTGGCGTTGTAGGTGGTGGTACCATGGGGAATGATATTAAAAGTGTAAATGGTATGATAGCAACTGCTAATAATTCCATTCTTAATGGAAGCAGCTGCCTTGTTGGGAATGGGACAGCAAATGCTCATATAGGTATGGGTCCAGGATATGGAAGCATGGGCAACGGACTGAGCCAGGCTGCAATGGCCAATGGAATTCGGGCTGCATTAGGTAATAATTCCGGGGCTATGAATGGAAGAGTAGGTATGCCAATGCCACGAGAGCAAAGTATGAGTCAACAACAACAAGATTTGGGAAACCAACTACTTAGTGGTCTAGGAGCTGTCAATGGTTTCAATAACCTTCAGTTTGACTGGAAAACATCTCCCTAAAGGTTTCTACTTCGCTGTAGCTAAGAAGGTATGAACAAGGTGACAAGATCCTTCTTGTGGGTGTAATTGCTTATTTGGTCCTCATGCCACTGCTTTGTGCTACAAAGTTAACGTGAGTTTGCCTTGCAAGCTGGGAGCAGATATGGTTCCTGAAGAGATATCATTTCAGGGCTTGCTTCCGTTGTACTGATTTGCGAGAGAAGCAAACTATGTAGCACAGTAAATTCAAGGTTGAAATGTTACATCACCTGACGTCGCATAGATTCTTCTAACTTGATTTTGTCTGGTTTATCACAGCTACATATTTGCACTAACAGCCTTGAATAGGACATTCCAGGAGTGACTTGGCGAAAACTTGTACCCTTTCAAGGCATTTGTAAACTACCGAATCTGCTGAGAGCTTGCCCATCTTGTGCTGTACCTCTGTCACCACTCCGGAACATGAGTGTATATAGTCTGGATTGTGTGGGAGGAATTTTTATTATAGAACTTTCAGGAGCTGGTAGAATTGACTTACTGCTTGTTCCATGGGTAATGTGTCTAATGCAATCACTTCATTTCTCCTCTCCCGATTCCTACTATGTTTTTATATCAATAACAGTTTTGATTATTGTGGTTGCTGGCTTTTAGAGTGGCTGGTGCTGAAGATGATGATTTGCCTGGGGGAGTTGGGGTGGTGGGGAGAGAGTTGGTATCGGTGCTTGAATTAACTAGTAAGGGGCCATTTTTGACTTTTGAGCTTTTCCTTTCTGTGTTTTCTCAGTCTTTGTATTTACTTGTTACTCCGTCTCTAATCCACAAAAACTTAAATGAACTCCGTAGTTTGCCCTTTTTTGTGGCCAAACGAAGTGCTTTTTGTTGAATCGCGTATGTTGGTGCTATCAAATCTTTGGTAATTTTAACGAGGTATTATAAATAAGGCTGGTAGTACTCATACAAAAGAAGAAGATGGAACTGGTAGTGTGCTTTGTAGGGGATGCATATGATGTTTATTTGCATTCGGTTATACACCAGATGAATTGAGATGAACCGGAGAAAAGTTAGTCGGAGTGCTAAACGTGCAAGAATTTTGCATGAAAGATTTTGATAATATGGCCAGGCAGTTTAGTCAACCTATTAGCTAACTTTTTAGCTATAAATACGTTAGAAAATTATATATAGTAAGAGATACAACATCCACGTCCAACAACATGGAATTGTATTTATGTGAGAATCATTTTACGTGATGCGTTTCCATTTGCTACGTCGGGCGAGTGTGCATCTTTTTTGGCTTCATACTTCTATTTAGACACTTGCGAGGTTAAACAGTTACTATGAAGTTCAAGTTTTTGTTTTGTTTTATGATGATTGAATTATGAATATGACATACAACAGCCTTGCCCCATACATTAATGATTCCCCATAAAATGGCTAAAACATACTGGAATCCAAATCAAAGCTTTGTCAAATACGCTATTACACAATATAAAATAATTAACCCTCTCCCTATCATATTTCTTTCAAAATAACAAGAATCAAGAACATAACATCCTATACTACAAGAGAACTCATAATTAATAAATGTCCAAAAGCAAATCTGGAGGGAGGCATGTGAAAGTATCCATCAAAATTATTACTTCCTCCATTTTAATTTATGTGATCTAATTTTTGCCCCGCATGAAAATTACTCCTAAAAATAATCGAAAATAACTTTTAATGAATTTTAAGAATTTTTCTTTATTTAGTTGCATTTCATGCATGTTTAATATTTTAAAATCATAATAATTGTCACATTTTCCATTTCATGTAATCTTAGGTTTAATTCGCATTTTTAGAAATTAATTACCCTTTAATTGATAGATTAATATATAAAAGTCACAAAAAATATACATTAGCTTAATCAATTAGTTTATTTAATTAGTTAAAGTGTTAATTAGGTCGTTTTGATAAACAAAATTTAATTAGTAGTAAGATGACTATTTTGAAAGATAAAATTTGCCCTTGTTTCAAATTGGCCTAATTTCAGGACCCAAAATCTCAGGTCCAACCAAATTCCCCACATTACAACCCTAAATCCCTTCTATCTTCTATAAAAACAAAAGAGACCTATGATGAGAAATGACCTTCTCCCTTAAAAAAAAAAAAGAACGGCAGCCACACCCCTAAGAAAAGAGAGCAGCAGCAACCCAAAAACTTTGCTCTCATCTCCCTCAAATAAAGAAGGTCGATGTTTCTCTTAATTCCAAGCCTCTTCACGTTTTAAATTAATCCAAATAATTAAGATTTAATTGCAATACAAAGAGACAAACTACTATTTCAATCAAACCAGCCCTCCAATTCGCACCAAAGCAGAGAAAGACCAACATACAAGCTCGAGGTCCGCCAGAACTTCATTTTTGAGTCAATCGGGTCAGTGTGTTCTCGTTCGAGGTCTCGTTCACGTTTTGGCCTTCTTTTGATTTTGACGCTGTAAAATGATCAAAATTCAGAGTAACATCTTAAGGTCTATTTCAATCCTTTCATTGTTCTCACTGTTTTTTTTTTAATTCTTGGAATATGATGGATTCACTGAATATTTGATGCTTTGTCATTTTTATCATGCCTTAGCTTTCATTTTAATTTCCTTTTAGTGATTAATATGGTTTTTACTTGTATCTGCTTAGTTGTGATTTTTCTTTTATTTAGTTAGTTTAAATGCTTAATTGTTGTCTGGTGTTTATCAATTAGGTAAGATAACGAGGGTTTAATATAAATTGTTGAATTGATATATTGGGTCTGTGGAGTTGGGACTAAGGGAGCAAATAGAGGTTTGGGTTTATTTTGCTATATTGACCCATTAAAACAATGAAATTGGTTTGAACAGAATTTGGGTTCATGCCATTAACAAGTATTAAAGAAAATAGTCTTTGGGCTATATGTTTAGTAGCTTCATGAATATCGTAGTTTGTTTTAGGTGCGATTTTAATTTATTATCGTGATTATGTATACGTTCGCGTAATATAATTAAGATTTCAAAAAATGAACATTGTAGAATGCTTTAGGCGCACTTTAAAGTATATTATCATATATTGTGTACACGTTCGCGTGGTATAATTACGGGCTTCAAATTAAGACCGAAGTATGCGTTCGCGCAACTTTGGACCAAATAGTCTTAATGATAAAATTTTACTAATTGTGTACACGTTCGCGTGACACGAGTACGATTTAAAGATGAATTGGGTTTCTTAAATAATTAAGAGTAACAAATTGTGTACACGTACGCGTGACATGATTTAAGCGTCGATTTTCAAAATAGAATAAAGGTACGCGTTCGCGCGACTTTGGAGTTTTTCTTAAATAATTAAGCGTGATAAATTATATACACGTACGCGTGACATGATTTAAGCGTCGATTTTCAAAATTAAACCAAGGTACACGTTCGCGTGACTTTGGCCAAATGCTTTTAATATTAATTAAGTGCTATTAATTATGTACACGTATGCGTGACATGATTTTCTAGCGTACTAAATAAAACGGGTATACGTATGCATAACTCGTATTAAGATAATTCTTTAAATATGAATAGTCAAGTAATTTAAAAAGCGGTAAAAGGTAAAATGCAGTAATTAAATAATTTAGGCCAAGTTTAATCATTAAGCGACCGTGCTAGAACCACAGAACTCGGGAATGCCTAACACCTTCTCCCGGGTTAACAGAATTCCTTACCCGGGTTTCTGGTTCGCAGACAATTTAAACAGAGTCAAACTTCAATAAATAAATGGTGTCCCGGAACACCGTAAAAAATTCGGGTGGCGACTCTGAATAAAAATAAATCCCAGAATTCGAATAATGTCAGTTAAAGTGGAAAAACTCCCTTATTACTCTTACCGGGTGAAAAAGGAGGTGTGACAGCATGTTTGATTGAGTACGAAACAAGAAGACTTTTAAAACTTATATGCTAACGTTTTTAAAATTATTAAAGTTAAATTATTCTCGAACATAAAAAAAATATCATTTATTTTGGAACAAACTAATAATTAACATGAGGCTGTTAGAATCAGAAGTGGTAAACATATTTCTAACCCCACCAAGTCTCCCGGGAACATCTCATTTGAAACAATATAAATAGACGTCCACCTTAGACATATTTAATTAGACATCGATCTCTATAATTCTAAAGTCCTCCTTTTCGTCAACTCAAACCTTTGAATTTGAATTAAAAATGAGAAACGTGCAAATATTGGCTTTGGTTACAGTGGCTCTAATATTAAGCGAAACAAAAGCAGATACAATTAAATGTGTTGATCTTATACTGCAAGCAGTCCCTTGTGAAGGGTTTTTGCTGAGTCAAGGTGTAAACACCAAGCCAAGAGTGTTGTGTTATACTGCAAGATTTGAGTAGAGATATGATGCTGTTGCCTCCCAACCAGATAGAGATGCTCAGACACTCCAAAATGTCATCGCGATCGGGTGTGTGCCAGACGCTTCAAGAGTAGTATTATTCTTTTGGAGAATTTCACACGAATACAACAACATTTTTAATGAATTCGCACGAGATAGTGCATGACTCACATGTTAAATGGGTAGTGTGTCTAATGTTTGTCAAGTGTCCAATTATATGTTAAAACTCTGGATTCATTTTGAATATACTTTATTACTAGACCGGGCAAATTAATTATGAAGTTAAATATGACAATTATTAATTAATTTTTTAAAGGGAGCACCTCTTGAGTATATATGTTCTTTATTTGATGTATTTTACTTATATACTTAAACAGTTTGTTTCGTGTTGTCCTTTTATTTGTTTGACCCCTTTTTGGTTCCAGGGTTTGAAAGAAGTATAAAACCATCAAAAAGTAGAAGAAATACAATCCTGTGGTGCAATAGCAATGATGCCTTCTGATAGGAAATGTCATTTCCTTCTCCGGCAATTTGCAATTCTATTTTAAATAATAGAGTGTCTATTGAATAACTACGTCTGTCTTCAGTAATGAAACTCTCTCCTTCTGTGCATGCATATATTCTCCAACCAATTTACTCCTTTAACTCGTTCGATTTACTTTTATAATTCGTTTGATTATTACAAGAAATTGAATAAATTTGACGATCTCACTCAAGCATTCTGTTAGGACCCAACTCTTTGTCATCGGGCGTTGGCGCGGCTGTGGCAAGGATTGGGCGTGATGGCCTTGCCATAGGCCTATGCGCAGGCAAAACGATCATGCGACGAACAAGGCATTGACATGAGGGTTGTTGTGGGCAAGTATTGGCCAAGGTCTTGGCACGGGAAAGACACGCTTGGAAAGGGCTTGACAAAACAGTGTGGGCAATGTTAGGGCGGCATGGCACGGCATGCGCGCCAAAATCAGTGGCAATGGCACTTTGGGTTGTGGCAGCTAAGTGCGGGCTAAGTTAAGGCAAGACGGAAATGCGGGTTAATGGCAAAGGCTTTCAATAGCCAAGGCAAGGCTATGTGAATGAAAATACAAGCAATGACACGAGGGAAATGAGCATTGACATGGGCAAGACAGAAAACTAGGCCAAGGCAGTGTGTAGGCGGCAGCGGCGTCGGGCGTGTGCGGTAAAGTCATGGAGGCAGAATGCAGGCAAGACATTGGTGCGGAGCAATGTCAAGATGAGTTTAGGCTTGGCACAAAGCAAGCTTGGGCGTGGAGCATAGCTGACCAAGTCAAGGGCACATGCAAAGCACATGCCAAAGCAGTTGGCGGTTACATTTCATAACTCCTTGTCCCCATGATCTCCCATGAACTGATTATGCTTGTATCAATGATCCCATTTCGTGTATAATGGCCTAAGTAGTTGGGAATGTCAACTACAAGTTAGGATCAGATTTAAACTTAGCCCGACAAGTGTCAAAAACTGTCGACGACAAGTGTCAATGTGCTGTCAAGTTCTAAGGGCTGCCTATGTTCTATAAATAGGGCCTTATGGACTTAGTCAGAGGTATGTGGGTAATTTCATGTGAATTAACAAGTGGGAAACAAGAGTGAAACGTGAGGGTTTCAAGGTGTTTCAAAAGGGACTAAGGCTAGGCTTGGGCAGGTCTTAGTGTTGGCCAAGAACGACTTGTGTTCTTCGTCAAAAGTGGGCTGTGATCGACTTGTGATCATAGCAAGTGAGGGTTTTCTTTGTATGTTTTCGAAATTAATGCAAAAGTTGGGTATTCCCGTATTGGCTTGTGTTCCTTATTGTTTTTGTTGCCTAAAAAAATCGTCTAGGCCAAACTTGCTGAAATTTGGCTAAGTGTGGGAAAGGTTGAGTCAAGAGCACAACTTGACTGCCGCACGGGTGTGGTTCGGACTGACTAAAATCACCCCTGTGACAACTGGTATCAGAGCAAGGCAGGTTCGTGGCGGTGGAAAGACGGCTAGTGGCAGATTACGTGGGGCTGTTCTAAGGCATGGCTGGTGGCATGAATGCTGAACTGCGCCAAAGAGTGGAACAATTGGAAGCACTTGTGGGGCAGGCTCTTGAAATCGGATCAGATTCTTCTGTTCTTTCAAGGATGGCACGTTTAGAGGCAGATTATGCGGCGAGACACGAAACTACGTTGGCAGAAATGGCCTTGGTGCGCCAAAAAAAAGAAGAGCTAAGTGAGGAGGTGCATCAACTTCGAAGGGCAATGCAGAATACTACCCTTAGAAGCGATGAACGCACCAAAGTGAGGGTTCCGGAGCCGAAGGCCTATGGTGGTGCAAGAAGTGCCAAAGAGCTGGAAAATTTATTGTGGGATATGGAGCAGTATTTTCAAGCTGCTCGTGTGCCGGATGACGAAAAGGTGACCATTACACCGATGTACTTTGTTAGTTTGTAGGGGTCCACCAAACTGTAGAGGTACCAGGTCCTCTACCAGTTTCCACAGA